>JALIZH010015291.1:0-34731 GCA_030522465.1 Rhipicephalus appendiculatus
TCACACTCATTTGTACTCACTCATACGTACTCAATCACATTCATAACCATGCTACTGACACTCTATATACTCACTAATATTCACATTAATGTCTTTGCAAACTCATAGGTACTCACACCTGCATTCATACTCAGATACACTCACATTCACAGTTACTCACTCATATTCGTATCTCTACTTACACTCACAGGCACTCACGTTCGTACTCCCCTATGCTCACGCTCACAGGTATTCACTTCCATTCATACTGGTATATTCTCACGCTCAGCAACTCACTTAAGTTCGCACTTACAGCTACTTCACATTCACATTAACAGCTGTTCACACTCACAGTTACGTACGTTCATGCTCACATCTGCGAACACTTACTAGTGCTCACTCACTTTCATACTCAAGTCCACAAACACTCACAGGCACTCACTCGAATTCATACTCAGTTATTTTTATTCAAAACGAGCCATATTTGCCTTAATGCAAATTTCATAACAAAAACCACTGGTTAAACAGTTAGTGGTGGAATGTTGACAACAAAAATACACACACACTCGTGTAACCAGTCACTTTCTAAGTCCCATCTTCTCACGCTCATGTATGCGCACACTCACAGGTACTTACTTGCATTCAGTACTCACACTCCTATGTACTCACGTTCGTACCCACGCCTGCTCACACTCATATAATACTCAAAATCATATATAATCACTCATATTCACACACGTATCTTTTAAATCTCAGATACTCACACTTGCATTCATACTGACATATACTGACAATCACAGCTACTCGCTCATATTCATATGTCTACTTGCACTCGCAAGTACTTTCTCACGTCTGTTCACAGTCACAACTACTCGCTTGCGTTCTGCCTTCATCTCACCCATGGCAGTAAGTGGATGTATAAAACACTGTGGCTGTCAACATTACCTGGTTACTTTCAGCTTAACCAGTATGAAAAAGCACAACCTTTGAGATTTGTTTCCATTAATCACTGGAGGGTGCGATGTTGGACAGGAACAGAGGCACAGATGAATACAAAGTAAAAAAAAGTCTCTTTTTTTTCTGCAATTCAGGCAAGAAACAGCACAAAGTGTTAAGCTGAAAAATACACACCATTAAGTACTAGTATATCACAATATTTCTGCAAATGAAAGCAAAGGTAAGTGCAAAATTTCTCTAGAAACCCAAATATTTCAAATTGTGGTATGCATTGTGTTGTAGCACCAAGAAGGGTGCAGTAACTAAAATAAAACAAGCATAAGCATCTAGTTTTCAAACTGTTTGACCCCATGTTACACAATAATGGTCAGCTGTGCACAAGATAGTTTGGCTAGATGTGAGATCAATATGTTGCTTGTTGCAGGCAGGCGCAAAGGTGTGGTCTGCTAAGATATACCGCATTTACTCGAATGTAATGTGAGTTCTTTTACAGACTTCTGCTACCTGAGGTCGGCCTTCACGTTACAAACCAATACTGAAATTCAAGTTGCCTAAAAAGTGCAATGATGCACACAATTCTTTTATTTTTGTTTTATTTTCTTCTTCCTGGAAGTCACCCTTCACATTACAATTGTGGTCGTGTTACAATTGAGTAAATATGGTAATGTGGTGATGGACAAAAAATTGCAACATAACTTTCAAAACGGGCACTGACAAACACATTACCATCACAGAACACGTCACGAAACACTGCTAACAGGAGCGAGCACAGTGAAGTGGCATGTTCCAGGAAAGACACGGCCTCAACGGAAAGTTCTGCTGGGCTACTCAGTTTATCTGGACCACATGGACATTACGAACTGGGGTATTACAGTCCACATGTACATTTAGCAACAATCTAAATACAGAAAAGGGGGGGGAAACGACAAGGTGAGTATACACCATTTTCCGGACGCGCTAAAGCGCCGCTATCTTGGACTGATAACGTTGCCGTTTTGTATTTCAATAAAACGTCCTGTTGGGCGAGTTGGTGATGTATCATGGTATCTTTAAGCAAACGTGAAACGAAAGGTGTACTAAGAGAAGAGAAGAACACAGTGCACAGGACGACGCTAATCCTGTGCACTGTGTTCTTCTCTTCTCTTCTTAGTACACCTTTCGTTTCGTTTGCGCTAAAGATGCCGTCTATGATGCAGTTTTGTATCCGTATCAAATAAACAAACAGTGCTACAGTGAACTACGCGTACGAAAACACTTGGGAGTCAGTACACTCAACGTATCATGACCATTATCATTTGATATTCCCACATAGAAAAGCGGTAGAACAATCGCTTATCAGTCCAAGATGGCGGCGCCCATGAATCGAAAATAAAATCGTGTTATACTACACAGCACACCAAAAAGCCTTCAAGTGCCCACCTCATCCCTTCGCCCTTCTCTATATTGATTCTTGTATGGTGTCCACAGTGTTTATGGTTCGTAGTAAAGACACACCCCGGCAACGTTCCACAGACTTACCCGGACACACTGGCGGATAGGGTTAACGGACACAGAGGAAGAGCCTTGCAGGGAGGACCTGGTGCTTTTTACAGGTTCCTGAAGAGCACATGCAGAACGGATGCAGGGCAGAGGCCAACAGGCAAAGCAGTGCACAGAGAATGCAGGCATGCAAGACAGCTCGAGGCACCTCCGCAAGCAAGCTATGGCATAGCAACACTGAGACACAACAGGCAGCAAAACAGGGCAAAAGAATGCATCTACCACCAAAACAAGCACAAAAGCAGTGAAACATCGAAATGCTCATGCAAGGACATAAAAAATTAAGGCAGCTTCGCACTAATGGTGCCAAGCCTGAAGGTAGTGTGGAGTTGGGCAGCCTTCTTTGTTTCTCTTCAGTTTTCTCTTTCTTTCCTCGTCTCTTTCTTTCTTGCTCTCTTTTTCAATTTTCTTCTGTCTATTTTTCTCTCTTTAATGCTACTTTTCTTCCTATTTTTTTCCCTGTCTTTCCCTCTCTTTCTACTTCTCGCTTGCTTTCTCTTTTTCAAATTTTATATATGGTTTTGCCTGCGTTACGCCAAGCGACGACAGCATACGACAGCCCGGGCCCCTAAAGTGGTCCGCACCTAACATCATCATCAAGGCGCTCGAAGAACAAGAGGACAAAGACTTCTATTTGGTGCGAGCGCGCTCAGATGGCTATGGTATATGTGGTTTTGCTTGCATTACGCCAAGCAACGATGACAGCATACGATCACAGCGTACGACAGCCTGAGCCCCTAAAGTGCTCCGCACTTAAAAAGAAATATCTACGTCAAGACGTGAAATTCAGAATGACAAGGTCAAGTTATTGCGTTACAAATTCTTAGTGTGGGAAGGAATACACAAAAAACAAGGGCACAAGAAGACTGGTGAAACGGTAAGCTTTTTAGGTGGTGTCGTGACCGCAAATGTACTTCGAAATCGGCAGTTATGTTCAAGGTTATGTTCATACACACCAACGAGCTGTGTCTTGTGGTCGAGGTGTGGAACATCAGTGCATAAAATGCCTTTGAATCAGTTCTCAAAAGCCCAACTGAAGCTCACAGGAGACGTTTCAACATACTTTCAGCCAGACGTGTCGTTTAGAGCAGCAGGTTAAAAATTAGTGATAAGTTGGTGCCCCGTGTGTCTACTCTATGCACATGCTGCGTGTCAATTGCTGTAGGAACTTCAGTGAATGTTTTTAGACCACATGCACAGTGCACAGAGGCGCAGGTGAGAGGTGGGGTAAGGGTCAGATTCCCCCTGGTGTACCAGAGACTAGACGCTATAGCTATTCCTTCGGAGGCACCCTGCTACCGTGCAGCCCCTAAATAGACACCCACAATAGAAAAATCCTGCAACTGGCCCTGCTCTGCTTAGGGACATGCGCATAGGTGAAGTTCAGCATGCACAGGTCGAACAGCAGCATGTGTTGTACCTATCTAGCCTTCTCCACAAAGAACAGCAGACCTCCAGTTTCTGCATCTTCTGGAACTAAGCACAAGCACTAATTTTTCTATGAGAAAAGTCAGCACAATCAACACGCGAACAAAACTCAATAAGCCATAACGCGACAAACACAGATAAAAACATACAGGATGGCAGACTTCAAGGGAACAAAGGGAACGCCTGCAAGTCGGACATCTGAACAAGAGTAATCGGCGTGCGTGTTGTGTTGCACCTCCTTGCCCGACTTAAAGTACCTTTCCCTACCTTAGCCGGCATGAGGACATTCAGGTCGACGCCCAGCGCCGACTCGACCCAGGCCTTGAAGTGAGGCAGCACCTTGTTTCCAATCTTGTACCTGACGAGCCAAGGTTACAAGTCAGCAAATGATCAAACAAGTAAATGGGCAAATTATGAATGAATGCTGAAGCAAGCTTTGTAATAATGTGTCCATGTGATTCAAGTTGTCGATTAATGAACCCCGACGGTGTGAATTGCTAGCTTCCTGGATAGCTCAATTGGTAGAGCGACCACCTCAGAAAGGCTTTGGTCCTGTGTTCTACGCCCGGGCCAGGACAAATTTTTCAACAACTGCGAAGCCTTCTTTTTGAGAAATCGGTATGGATTTACTTGTGGCTTTGTGTTACGAACCAATGGTTGTCAATTTCCCTTCCTTAATGCCTGAGTAAGGTTTTGTAAATATGTTGCACACCAGTACATTCAAAGCTTGAGATAATCATCACAAATATAAAGTTATCAGTAGGCTTGTGCGAATAGTGAATTTTAGGTTCGAAGCGAATAGTGATCTTGGTCGAATAATTTCGAATTGAATTCGAATAGTATATATCACATATTATAAAGAAAAATAGGCATATTTGTCATGACCTAACTAACCTGCACAATATTTTAAAATAAATTGACACAAGGCCTGTGAAAATGCCATTTTCTTTCCTCAAAGTAAGTCGAAACAACTTTGAATAGTAGCAGGATTTGACTTTCGGTAGAATGCAAGTGATAAGCTGTAAAATGTTACATTTTAAAATTTACTATACATGGAGCATATAAGCCAGTATACAAGCTTTTAAATTTTAAAAAATGTGTCGATGTGAGGGTAATCTCTTCATTTAATCGTGAAGTGGGGCTACGTGGCAGTGCGGATTTCTGCTGGATAGGTGCTTTCACGGCTTAGCACCCCTCCACTGCAGTGAAACCACCTTTACAGGGGGTTACATGCGGATTAATATGCATCTATGCGTTCATTTAGAATACTTCGAAATTTTCAATTATTTAAATTCAAATCGAAGCGAATTCGAATACTGCAATATTCGTTGAATATTCGAAGCATTTGAATATTCGCACAAGCCTAGTTATCAGATATAGTGAATAAAACCGATTAGTTTTTTTCGCCAGTTTAGGTGCACACTAATGAATACACATTTATAACTGGTATAAAATGTAACCGAAGTATTTTAATGTTTAACATGCATTCAATATAAGAAGGCTTGATGGTACTACTTGAAATCAATTATACCTTATATCCTCGTGAATTTACATACTGTCAAGTGGGCAAATAAATCATGCCAATGGAATGCATTTACTGATATTGAATTCCTTGAGCAAACATCTAAGCTAACAAGTATATACTCCTACACTTATATCAGAGTACGATCACTGTCATTACACTGGCAACCTTTGCAACCACTGTTCTCATCGCATTCAAGTTTTTTTTATAATCATGCCATGGGCGTCGGCAGGATTTTGTCTTGGGGGGCGCAAACCCATGTGGAATCGCAGCTGGGGGAGGGGGGGGACCACTGGTGTAACTTGGGAGGGGGGGCAAGGGCTGGTGTGGCTTGAGGGGGGGGCAAGTGCCCCTTTTGTACCCCCTTGCCGACGCCCATGAATCATGCTTAAACCTAGAAGTAGTAGAAAAATCTGTCGACAATTCAGTCATTCGACTGAGACTAAATGAAAATGATGTTGCATATTTTTAGTTTTTTTTTTAAATACTGGCTGTCCCCTCACATCGATTCAAAAAGGGGGTTATTATTCATACAGAATTAAAGTAAGTATACTACAGAATCGGAATCGTGTCGCACGAAACTTCATGCAATTCACGCAGAACATGCCAGAAGTATTAAGAAGGGCACTATGGCATGTAATGGCACCTTGAATAGAATGTGGGTGTAGTATACACTAACGATTAACCAACAAATCAGGCAACTGGTCAAGGATGTTAACAGACTTTCACTCCTATCATGCTGGGACTATCAAACACCACTATCGTTTTAAATACATACATCTACAAATTTCTATACAGTCGGAGTAAAGTTCCTGTCCAGCTATGACCCTATCAGGACCTTTGTGTTGCTAATGATTAATGAATCACCACATATGATAAAGTTTCTTTGAAATTATGTCAGTAAAAAAAATATTTAATTTCATTTCTGCCTACATGAGAGATCACATTCAGAGTAGCATGCATAATGGCAATGCAAGTGCTTCGTCTTGTAGCGAAAATGGAATTGCGTTCTGGGTGTTAGAAATATAGGAATCACTCCAACGCATTTCATAATCAAAGGCTTCCTCAGCTCACCTGTCGCCTGTGAACGAAATATGATGCGTGGTGCCGTCAACCACAAACTTGGAGTCCTTGTATCCCCAGCCATTCCACTTCAGCAAGTCTTGCCTGCAGAGCAGAGAAATACAATAGGTATGCAAAAAGCTCCCCTGTGCACGCTATAACAAGGAAGCATTTACATGGCACTTGGCACTGGGCTGCACAGTCATGAGCAAGCTTAACTCGAACGCTCCGCAGCGTGGCCTGGACTGATTTTACTGATGCCAGCCGTGAAGCGCTGGGTGCTGTTGCCAAGATATAACCTTAGTATGCTTGAATTGTATGTCGGCATGCATAGGTAACATGTCGGCAACAGAACCCAAAGCTACGTGGCGCTAGCATCAATCAAACCGTTTAAAGACACGCTGCGGACCATTTGAGTTAAGCTTACTGACGGACTGTGCACGCAAGACAGCTGTCAACAAAATCATGCATTTGAATGCTTATTTGTGCTTCGTGATACATAGACACTACGTAAAGAAATTGCACGGTTGAACGCAGTTAAACCAAGCTTGTAGAGTAATACAAGCAACTCTCGAGGAAAGTATGCCGCGGCAGTGTCCCATGCATCAATGTCGTACGGTATGCTGTCCAAATTTCTCTTTGTATTGCCAGTACAGGAGTCATGCAACAGGAGTTCAGGTCTCAAGGCGCCCGTACCCTCTGCCTCGTGGATCTTGCCAATCATCGGTGAGAGGTGCGCAGGAGAGGAGCTGACACTGCACATGTGTGTCGCTATGATGATGCACGTGTGAGGAGAAAGAGTAAGTTGACCTTGGCTTAGCTTCAAGGTCAAATGTACGCACAAAATCATTTTCTGGGAAGAGTAGAGCCATCGCTCTGAAAAGTGAAAAGGGGTGACCTCATGTTTAGCTATGGGGGGTCGCATGCCACAATTTTCCCACAGGATGAAAAACAAAACACAGCAATGGGAAACTGTTTCCTGTTCACTGGTCAACAAAGTAAGTTCTAAGCTGAGGCAAGATTCAGTGAAGTTTGCACCACAGTGAAGCTCGATGAGGCAGCTTTGCCTCGTCATACGGTTGCTTTTGTTGTGACAGCAATTGTATGAATGTTACGGGCGAATTATCACCATTGCCGTGATCTTCTGAAAAAGCCTGCGTGCAATGAGATCACGCCGTGCACACTGTATATTGTATGCGAGGGAAAGTGCACGAGGGTAATTAGCTGAGAAGCATGGCGTTTTGATGCACGCCGTCTTCCTGCGAGCTTAATGTTCGAAGTCACGTGATCAAGTGCGCGCGGCAGGCCATGGCTGTTATGACTGTCCTTCGCGGTTGAGCGCACACGCGGCCTGCGTGCCGTATCTTGGAATAATTCGGGTGCTTCGCGATCACTGTTTAATCGCGTGCCTAAAATTGTGGTGGTGTCATCTTCTTTTTTTTTTTTTTACATCCTTGAAGGGCCAGTAAACAGACTCCAACTTTTTTCTACACCTCCCATAATAAGCTCACGAATTCGTACAGAAGGCGTCAGCTATCACATTTAGCCAATATCCACAGCGTCGCACAGACACTCCATTAAAAAAAAAATAATAATAATAATAAATAAATAAAAATTCCCGCCCTCTTCTGCACCTGCCCACTTCCTTGCTCGCGAAATTACTTAGTGCTGACTTTGTTGGTTGGCCCTCTGCACTACGAAACCGAAGCCTTGGCACTGTAGTGTTGCAGACGCAGAGCAAGCTTTGCTCAGTCGTTGGCTGCGCGCCGATAATGTACTCGCTGACATAGGCGTGGGCACAGGGAGGCTGGAGGGGCAGCCCCCCTTTCCACCTTTATTTTATTTGCCAAAAAGGGCGGAGCAACCTAGCTTTCATGTCATTTTCTAATGCGCAGGGTTATGTCTATGTATGTATTTTGGCGATAATCGGGGCCAAAGTCCGCTGATGTTGCATTTGTTTACTTGCCACCTTTACCCCGAAAACCCGGCTACCAATGTCAGGCCTTTCTGAGAAGCACTTCACCAATTCATTTTACTTTTGCATCCAATTGCGGCGCTCGTTTACTTCCAGACTCGACCAGCGGGGGGAGGGTGGGGGGCTGCGGTGAGACATGGCCTCCCCTAATGGAGATCCCTGCGCATGCCTATGCTCAATGCGCCGTGTTCGGCCCTAACCACACGTACGCGTTACAACACGTCGGCGCGTGGCGGGCTCTCCCTTTATGTGCGCACTCCTCTCCCTACGGTGGGACAGGGCACTCCGCGCGCTGATGCGTTGCAGCGCGTGGCTTGCAGTACTCGGCGCCGCGCCCTCTTCCTATGGAGAGAGAGAGCGTGCGGCTACACGAAGCGGCGCGCCCCTCTTTCTGCATAGGGAGAGGACGCGGCACCGAGTCTACACACCACGCGCTGACGCGCTGCAACGCGTATGTGTGGTCAGGAGTTTAGGGCTTCATGTTTTGCGATGTTGGCGTGGTCACGACGACGGGCTGCGCCTACATCTCTGCGCGCGGAGAAGGTTGACGAGGCCGAGCGACGAAGCGAAACCAGCTGAAATCGTTATTTTTATCCCCTGTAACTTCATTATTACACCACTTACTCGTAAAGCTCTTGCGGCAGCATATTCACAACGTAGTTATCTCTTCATCACGAATTGTTGTTGAAGATGAAGACCACAGGAAATGGGCTACTAACAACTGAAAAGTTTATCGCACATACCTGCCACGGCGGTCTAGTGGTTACGGTGCTCTAATGCTGACTCCCAAAGGTCACGGGATCGAATCCCGGCCGCATATGTCGATGCAGGCGAGATGATAGAAGCCCGTGTGCTTAGGTTTAGGTGGACGTTAAAAAACCCCAGGTGGTCGAAGTGATTTCCAGAGAGCCCTCCACGACGGCGTCCCTCATGATGATATCGTGGTTTTGGGACGTAAAATCCCAACAAATATAATTAATAACGAACACTGAAGCTATCGTGACACCGCCGCTCAACCTGTCACTTCTTTTTTCGCGAGAGAAGCGACGACACCGCGCTTCAGAGGCTATAGCCTGAATTGCGCTGGACGTGTGACATGCAACGACTGGTTAATAGACCAATCCCTTTCACTGACCATAAGCATATGAGAGAGAGCCAGGAGGTCCTGCACGGAGTCGTGTGTACGATGCAGTACATATATATATATAAAAAAAAGGGGGGGGGGGGGGGAAGCTACGCACTGTGGCAAGCAAGCAGCAGAGCTTGTGGCGTTGCCCTCCTCACTTCCCTCTCTCCCACACCTTGTTATTCTACTTTGTATGGCTATGCTATGTTTCACCCTCTGCTCTTTCCACTTCCCTTTCCCACCCCTTGATACACTATACTATACGCGGCATATGCTTCCTTTCTTTCTCTGCCCCCTTTCTTTAATCTTTCTTTGATTCACTCTCTTTCTTTCTGTCATGCTGTTTTTTTTTATCTATTTCTTCCCTTTCTTTCCTCCGATTTCTCTCTCTTTCTTTGTTTCTCTCGCTCCCTTTACACTCGTTCTCGCTCATCCGAGTTATTGCATCCCACGCCGGACAGATCGGCGCCTCCTTACCCTCAATTCCCTTTCTCATCCCCCCTTGCTATGCTGTACTATACAAGGCTATGGTATGCTTTGCGCTAGGCTGGAGAGCCGTGCCAATAAAGAAAGAAAAAAAGAAGCCTGAATAGCCAATTAAGTGATTAAGGCGCTCGCCTTCGGATCGTGGGTACGCGCGCGGGTTCGAATCCCACCTCGCCAAGAAATGTTTTTCGCCAATAATGCATCTATCTCTCTCTCTGTACTCACGCTCTCGCCCATCAGAGTTATCCCGTGGCACGCTGAACAAATCGGCGCACGTGTTTTGGGAGCAAAGCAGACGAGGACAAAGAGAGCGCGCGCCGGTTCATGATGATGATGATAATATTGGTTCGCGACTAACGGGGATTCTCCGAGCTTAAAGGGGCCCTGCAACGCTTTTCCAAGTAGCCATGGAATGGATCCACTAAAGGAGCTTATTGCCTCACGAATTCACCGCCGTAAAATTTTTTTAGAATCCGTCCAGTACAAGAGGAGTTACAAAGATTTGTCGCACGCTGCAATTGCATTCTCTCTTCTCTCGTCCCGATGAAAGCGCTGGAAGCTAAGCAGGGAGGGATGGCACGGGGGAATAAAATACGTCACGCGCGCCTCGTGACCTTGAGCCCTTTTTCTCTTTTGTTTTTTTTTCTTCGCATACACGACTTTTCAGTGCGATCGCGCGCGCGCATGCGTGGACAAGTCGCGGCCTCCCGCGGCGGCCCCAGTAACGACCGAGCGCACCATGCTCAAGTAAGCCCATGGCTGGTATACAATGGCTGTGACGAGTGATTTTTGAGCTTGTAGCGTCATTTAATTGTCGAGAGAAGAGAAAACAATTTTTAGCTGACTGAGAATTTATTGTGAATTGGCTTGCGTGTTATGGGCAGCCTCGGCTACCGATCGGCAGCGTTTTCTGACCATGCTCAAAAAGTGTTGCAGGGCCGCTTAAGAACAAGCCGTGCACGCAAAGGGACGACAGCACGGAAGGACCCGTCGATTATGAAAGGGAGAAAACAAAGTAAATTAAACAAAAAAAAAAAGAAAAAAAAACGACCCCGAGGCGAACATTCCCGGGCATGGCAAGTTTTGCGCGCGCCATATCTGGGCGCCTTTCCCAATGAGGACGGATGCTCACTTTTGTATATACAGTGAAACCTCGGTGATACGAATACAGCTCATACGAATTTCGGGGTGATACGAACTTTTCTTTGGTCCCGGCCAAGGCCCATTGGCCTGCAATGTAATGGAGTACGGTTGTTACGAACCGATTTTCACCCCGGGACGTTTGATACGAACGTACGCTACCACCCAGGTACGAAGAGGTGCTTTCCGCGCTGTCGCGGAAGCCGCGCCAAGCACGTGCGAGCGCGGCAACACAAGAGCGGGCATGCGCGCCGCACCGCCAAATCGTCAGAATCACGGTGTAAGAAAAATATTTTTTTTTCTTACGGTCAGAATAAACCTTGAGAGATGCAGTTTGCAGTTTTGCTTCAGAGATGCGTCACGGCCTCCAAGATTGTGTGCGCGAACCTTTGAGGCTCTAATGTGCCCCCGTGTGCATTCGCGTTTAGATTACAGAGGGCATTGGCGCGATGATTTTTTTTTTTCTAAGCGCGTCGATGCGGGCTGCTGTCGTTGTAATGGGTTTACACGTGCGTGCCTCGTGCATCAGACATCCTATGAAAGGTGGACGAGGACCGAAAGAAGGCGAGGACTGTCTTGGCGAAGGTGTCAGGTCTCAAAACGTCAACATGCGTGACTGTTGAGGTCGTATTTGTGCGAGCACGGCCGTAAATCTCCAAAAAAAACATCCCCAACATTTTCGCGATAACAAAATCATAACATAGCGCCATAGTTCTATAATTTCGTGGCCTTGATCTATCGCGTCAAAGCACTTTTTTTTTTGTTACTTTCACCGCAGTACTTCGGTGTCATGCAAAAAAGCATACTAAAATTTGGAAGGGGCTACTGCTGTCGCGGGTCACAACGCACCTCGTTCATTTATCAAACACGCGCGTACGGACCGTATATTTACGACTACTGGTGTGACTGCCGACATCTAAAAACTTAACTGACAATCATTCAGAGTTCTTTCTTAGGTTGCTGCGGCCCTGAAAAAGAATAAATGAAAATGTACGCGAGCTTTCTTTTGTCGCAAGCTAACTTTTTTATGCTTTCTGGTGATACGAATTTCGAATGATACGAATATTTTTGGTGGTCCCCTGAGATTCGTATCACCGAGGTTTCACTGTATTAGCACGCCTTGTCGCCGCGAGGCTATTTCGCAACTTTTGCGGGTGACGCACGACTAACATTAAACAGCTTCTTACCATAAATCGTTATTGCCGTTCCTACCTAAAAGCATTTTTCTACGTGTGTTTTAAAATGCAAATCGACGTACTGCATGAAAGACATATATGGTTTGATATCGTATATTGACTAATGATTTCATGTTGCTGTTGCTGTGTGTTAAATCGTGCGAAAGGCTCTGTTTTTAAGTCTAACAAGGGAGCAACTACACGACACAACCGCCGGCAACAAGTCCGGGCGCGCGCGTCTGCTTCTCCTACATTTTTTTTTTTTTTTGCAAGTGTGACACAACTGCACACAAGTTCTATACTATACACACCATTGTTGTCGTCACAGAAGACGAAAACGAACCCTGAACTCATTGGCGTAAATCCATAAAGACCACAAGGGGGGGACACGCGTCTTGCAATGGCAGCCATTTTGTTTATATATATATATATATATATATATATATATATATATATATATATATATATATATGCTTTATTTTTAATCATATAAAATTAAAATTATGGATTAACATATAATAATAATAATAATAATAATAATAATAAAACAAGCATGAAAATCGGCGCCTGGTCGGAAAAAATAGTATGAGTATCCAATAGTAAGCGACATCGCATGGCGAAGTTAGTTTTTCAATAGCAACTCGTAGGCAGGGACTAGCATTTTTGCAGCTGCGTCATTCGGGTTAAATTATGCAATAAAAATTGTACCACTTGCTGTGCTAGCGCATAAGGGTATTCCCCATCGTGTGTACCATAGAGTAATATAAAAAGGTTAAGAGAGGACACTCCCATAGACCCCTGCGGCTGATTTGGGTTCGCAGCGCTCCAAACGGGCCGGGGGAACCTTTGCAGCCTCGGAGATGATGGGGACCGCAGAAATGGTGGTCTCGAAGGCCATGTTCTAGAGATTAGAAAAATTACACGGCCTCCGAGACCACTTCTGTGGATGTGCTCGTCTCAGAGGCCATGCTTTAATTGCGTTTTTTTTAAAATGCGAATGCATTTCTTAGTCGGGCTATGTCAGGCATCCGGCGGCGGCGTCCGCGCGCCGGCAGGTGTTATCTCTCCGCTCTCACTCCCTCTCCCATAACAACAGCTGCGGGCGCGCGCGCTTATCCTCGCCCCTAGGAACCGGTGCAGGTGGGCGGAGTAGCGGAGAGTGAGTGGAGAGGAGGAGCGCGCTCTGACGCGTGAGGGCGCTCGCATCGCGGGAGCTCGGCGGAGCTATATATGAAAAAAAAAACAGAAAAAAAAAGCAAAAAAAAAAAAGCGCTGCGCCGTGCTCCAGACCGGGCTGCAGAAATTAGGCGCCTTTTCCTTCTTCGAACCACAACCACCATATATAAATGGAGTGAAGCGCGCGCGAAATGCATTCGCATTTCCTCACGATTCCCTTCGGAGAGGTGGGGGGCATTTTTTTATTTTTTTTTCACGCGTCGTTTGCATGTATTGATTAGCTTCGTGTAAGCTGTACCGCCAGAGCGGCAAGCACACGATGCCACTGTGTGTTTATGCAGACATTATAAATAAAACGTAAGAACTCTTGGAAGAGACGAAAACTTTTATTAGATGCGAAGCATCTTATGCTCGGGGCTATGTCCGTCCCTCCCGCGTCCGTCCCGCGTCCGGCCACTTTCATGAAGTAGGGAAGCACCCACTATGCGAACCAGAACACTGTAGTACAATATAAGGCCGTCAACCACTACTACAGTCACCAGAGTCATGGCCGCGAGCACAGAGAGGCTGCTTAGCAATGACTAGGTAGGTGGTGTGTGTCGCCCAGGTTGACTCCATTCCTCGATCTTGCTTGCATGTGTTTGGGGGCGGCTTAGTCCGTCCCCCCTTTCCGTGTCCCACGCCACCACAGCGCATGCGCGCCTCCTCCCCCCTCTCTCTCTCCTACGCTCACCCCTTTCTCTCCTCTAGGAATACTCTACGGAGCGGCGCCCGCGTCCCGCGACCTACACCCCGACAGCGGATGCGCGTCCCCTTTCTCTCCTCTAGGAATTCCTCTACTATACGGAGCGTCCCCTCCCCCCTATCTCTCCTCTCCTACGCTCACCCCCTTTCTCTACTCTAGGAATCGTCTACTCCACCGAGCGGCGTCCCACAGCGCATGCGCGTCCTCTCCCCCCTCTCTCCTACGCTCACCCCCTTTCTCTGCTGTAGGAATCCTCTACTCTACGGAGCGGCGCCCGCGTCCGACATCCCCACAGCGCATGGGCGTCCTCTCCCCGTCTCTTCTACGCTCACCCCCCTTTCGCGTCCCCTCTCTCTCTCCTCTCCTACGGTTCCCCCCTAGGGAGCGGTGCGCGACAGGTGGTGCGACAGCTGCGTACTCCGCTGGGGGGCACCACGGTGGTTCCGCGGTATAAAAATGACGGAGCGCGCCTCATTCTCTCTCCTGTGCAGCGCCGCGATGAGCGCCCGGGCCGCTACCGCGAAACGAGAGCGGCGACGTTTCTCCCGCTCAAGCTAACCATCTCCCCGCTGCTTCGCATCCACACATGGTTCCCTTTAGCGGGAGATGGGGAAGCTTTTTTCAAGCCATTCTTGGTAAGCATGCACATGCACACTTACATGCGCGCACGAAGAGGTGGGTTCATTGCACTGCAAGACATGGCAATACAGCTGCCATATCTTGAGTTTAAATTTTACAGAAGCAATAAACAAGTAGGCGACATTATGAAAGGCCCCACACAACAGTAAAACTGCAGTACACGCGCAGGTACGCATACAGTTAACAACGCAGCGCGACAGGTAGTTGCCGTAGTATTTGACTCCGGACGGCATGACCTGAAAAAATAAAAAAAAAGAACGAAAAAAAAAAGGATGTTGGCTATGTTTTCTCTCCCGCCTTAGCCCAAATTTTCTCCGACGCACTTCACATCACCTTTTCGCGAAAAACAGTCACGAGTAGATTCCGCAGCTAAAATAAAGCAATATTTGGCGCCATGCATGCGTTACCGAGGCAGTCGTGTTTATTCAGAAGATTAAGTCGTAGCCTCAGCTAACAAACATTTTTCTCGATTCACAAATTCTCTCTAATTGCACTCGTAACAAGAGATGTTAAGCCTAACTGCACTCTTCACACAATTTCACGCATTGAATTCGAACAACGTGTACCGGCACAAAAAAAAAAAAAAAAAAAAAAAAAAAAAAAAAAAAAAAAAAAAAAAAACCTAATGACGCAAGCGGCGACTCACTTACTCGCGCCAAGAAACGATTTTCTCGCAAACATGCGCGAAGTGAGGAGCACAAGAAAGCTCTCTGCGCCGAACAGCACAAGCGACAAATGTTAGCTTAACATGACGAATACAATACGCACTTTGCAAATTAATGACGGCGTTCTTACCAATAGCAGCCGCCAAGCAGAGAGGCACACGAAACAAGTCAAGACCACGAAGCACGTCGAGCACGTTATCGCACATCTTTTATCGCGTCACCCTGCAGCTGTCCGTACTTCATTGCATTAAACGCTCATGAACACGGAGCGTGATAACGTTGCCGTCGCGTCGACGCCATTCTGCACTACTCTCGCACCCGATACCCGATGATATCGAACCGTCCAATCGCAGGCGATAAAGATAAATTCAGAGCCGCTAGAGCCGCATTGCGACAATTAGACGCATATTGCAACTAGAAAAGGTACTAAAGTAGATAACAAGTACGCGCGTTCCCTTGAAGATAGAGAGTGATGTGTCGCCCTCTCACGGCCGACATGAAGCTGCGTAGCACCGCCGCTTTTGGCCCGAGTGACCACTCTTGTAATTTGTATGTTACTCTATGTGTGTACCGGCTAGAAGTACTTAGTTTCTGTTCAATGAAAGTGCTTCAGATTTCAGAGTGGGTTTACGGAGAGCGCGTTGTCCTTGACTGTCAAGAAATTCATATATGACATTTGGAAGATAAATCTCAAAGGGGGACCCTTGCAAGGGGTGTCCCCCCCAAGCATGAACACAGGGGGGGGACAGGACCCCCCCCCCCCCCCCCATGATTTACGCCACTGCCTGAACTATACAGTCGCAACTTCAAGCACATTGGCACGAGCGAAATTTTTTTTAAAAGTTGCCTATGACACAGCTTTACTGGAATCGAATTGCTTCAATGCATTTTTTCGTTGGTTGAACATGCACACTTATGGCGTATCACTCCATTGTAAACAATATATATGTAATGTAGAAATAAGATACTATGGTGCCATTATCTTGAGTTTACTGCTGTATTTTAGGACGTTGCAATCGACCATCGCACACTGTAAACCACTTTGCACCCTTAAGGGGGTTTCAAGCAGGCAAAACACCCTTATGCCTAAACAAAATTTGCAAAATTAGGGTGTAAGGGTGTTTTGCTTCCCCAAACAGCCCTTAAAGGGGTATTTACAAGCATGCCATAAATTTACGCCTACTATCATAATGTTTGGTGCTCACTTATAGGTAAGAGGAATATCCCCACCGGCACTGAACGGTGGCTTAAGTTACCATGGCTATATAAAGCAGATGGTCACTTTAAGGCTGTGCAGCGTGTCGCAGAGTCCACGGGATATTTTACAATACGCTCTGTTGTGTGTATGGTCTGGCGCGCGCGTGCGCCTTCTATGCTGATGTCAACTGGGATTCCACGTTCCCTGACTGGATAGATTTCATTTTTCCCGTTTTTTTTTTTTTTCCAGTGATAAGGGTGTTTAGGCCATTGGAAACACCCCATGATATGGGTGTTTTGGTAAGTCAAAGCACCCTTTTCCTAGGGTGTAAGGGT
The DNA here is from genome assembly GCA_030522465.1 of Rhipicephalus appendiculatus. Lineage (NCBI taxonomy): Eukaryota > Metazoa > Arthropoda > Arachnida > Ixodida > Ixodidae > Rhipicephalus > Rhipicephalus appendiculatus. The sequence goes on from JALIZH010015291.1 coordinate 17,148, forward strand.
GTTAGTTATAGACACGGCAAAACCCCCCTTAAGGGTGTAAACTGGTTTACTGTGCAACTACGGTCATTGCTTGTTCCAAGACCATCTGGGGCGCTATTTTGTAAGCGTTCTAGCATAGAACGGGGAGGAGGTTAGAACAAAAAGAGGAGGGAAAGACATGCGCGAATGGTCGAGGCTGTGAGGCTATTCCGACGGTCAAGACGTGCGAATAGCCACAAAACGTGTTTAGAACGGAGAGGAGGTTGTTATAACGGGCTCGGGCGTCGTTCTATCGATGGTATGGCTATAAAACAGTCTCCGCGGACAACTCGGCTTGGATCGAAACGTAAGCGGTGGGGCCAGAGGAGTGGGTTTCTCGCGCATCTCTACCGCCTCACAGCTGACGCCTGTCCGCTGCTGTGTACTCGTGGGTGAGCTCGCTAGCCCGTAAGGCTAACTGGGGATGCCGCTCCATAAATGAGAGCAGAAACGCCCTTTGGTTGTCGGGAAAGCGCGGACCTCTTCTCGATTGCTGCGCTATTGCGACAACTGGGTAACGGTTCGAATTGTCGCGCGGTTTGAATTTTACAAGTACACTAATACTGCTAATACTAGAAGCATTGGTTTAAACAGCGTGGGGGGCCAGTGCCACTGCGATACCACCTGGCGCTACGTCAATACCTTAACAGAAGTTAATTGTCAAAGTCACCGAGCTCTTCAACTTCAAGCTGCGAAAAACAATGCCTCTGAATATTGATGTTCAGTTATAATAATTATACATTTCTTTATGCACTGCATACATTCCTCAACTCCCCAGCTCGCCTATTGGCTGTTTGCTTCCCCTCCTCTTTTTGTTCTATCCTCCTCCCCGTTCTATGCTAGAACGCTTACAAAATAGCGCCCCAGAAGTAACATGGCGCCTGTCATGTCAAAGCCATTGAATGGAATTTCGCTACAGTACGCCTAGGAAATAACACGATATCTGTCACGTATAATACACGATAGGCGCTATTTCAAATTTCTTTGTGTATGTAGCACTGAACAAGTTTTGGTGTCGAGAGTACACATTTGTCAGTGGAATGAGTTCCTCACTATTCTAGGCACTATATCCTGACGAAGGCATGAGGTGACAAATGGCGTTTACGCGAACGTCATTTGATTTGTCCGTGTGGCGTCATGCCACACGGACAAATCGTAAGGCATTAAGTAGGTAGACAGCGCCATTTTCCGTGCACGCGAGGCAAGGCTATTCAAGCGAAAAAGAACGGGTTTTACGGCACGGATAGTGGTAAGACGGTTGCACTCTTCCTACAGCTATACACTCGGATACACTGCATTTAAAATTCAGTCACGTTATCTAAACGGAAAAGCAGCCTGTTCTCTCGCGCGATCATCGACATGTACCGATCGGTAGCAGTAAGAGCACGCGGAAAGCAATTAAGTCTCTCAGAGGTGTTATGACGTCTCGGCAGAGTACGATAACCCACTTCCTGATTACATGAAACGATCTACTCTGAGCGCATACTCTCTAATGCATTCCTCCCCTTTGCACGTCAAACAAATCGCTATCGGAACGATGCGGAGGAGGGTTGGGTCCGCGGCTTTTCCACGCGTCGGACCACGTACGTTACGCAGAACACTGATGGCGTCATAGCCATGCACGAACGACAGCGCCGAGAGGCGCACGGATAACGCGAGACTCGCGCACCCCTCCTCGCCCGTGTGACTGTGACGTCACAAGGGGGGATCCCGTATTAACGCGATAACGTTAAAGAGCTCGTTTCGCAGAAATTCCGGCGTCAGTGTCGGCGTCGTTGGTTGTGGGCGAGAAGTCACCGTCTTGTCCGTGACCTGGAAAAATCGAGAAAGATGCAAATAAAATAAATAATAATAAAAAAACTTCGGTCCGAGTGAGAATCGAACCCGTGCCGTCTGCGTGGCAATTGCAGATACGAAAAAAAAACAAAAACAAAAAAAACAAAAACAATGTGAACAAAAACAATGTGAATGTCATGTAGTGAAAGGAGTCTCAACATATGTAATATTGCGTGGCAGAACCGTAGAATCGCGCCAACCGTCAAAACATGTGAATAGCGCAACCAGCGGGTGTTTTAAAGGCCCACCCATTATAGAGCGCTCAAACATCTCCCCAACAGAGGGGGGGGGGGGGGGTAATCGCAGCGGCCCCCCCCTACTAAGTCAAAGTATGGGGCAGATTCCGCCCCCCACCCCCCCTTTTTTAAATGACTAGGGGAGACGGCCGCCCGCCCCTGGCCACCCCATGCGCTTGCCTATGACAACCACGGTAATCCCATGGCTACCAGTGCGAGCAGCGAACGAAACTTCAATTCGGCGGGTTTTGCGACTGCGATAAACGCGGTATGCGCTACGATCTTCTCTCAAATGTGTTGAATTCAAGGCCATTACAACGAACACACACACACACACACACACACACACACACACACACACACACACACACACACACACACACACACACACACACACATATATATATATATATATATATATATATATATATATATATATATATATATATATATATATATATATATATATATATATATATATATTAAGCGAAGAGACTCAGGCGAGACTCTAAGCCAGTGTATTAGCGGTAGAGTACCGGGGCACTTTACGCTAAGGCAGCGGCCCACAGCGGTCTCCAAATCGTCGTCGTCTTCATCAACGTATTTGGCCTTTGATGGCTGAGATGAACACCCGTGCAACTATTAGATTCAGGTGCACGTTATAGAATGCAAGGCGACCGAAAAAGAATCGTTCCCCCACGGCGGCGTGCTTGGCACGTGAAAAGAACGAGAAAATTACTTTTCGGTCTACACCGGAAATCCTACCATAATGGCACGTTGCAAAAAAAAAAAAAAAATGTGAGAGAGAAAAAAAACATTGGCCTGCGCAGGGATCGAACCTACGACCTTCGCGTTATTAGCACGACGCTCTAACCGACTGAGCTAGCAGGCCAGACGTCGCACGGGCGATCAATGCGGGCACTTGAACTGATGTCAGCTGCTGGCGTCGGGCCCATTTCCCGTTCTTTCTCTCTCCAGAGTGCGCGCGCGCGCGACAGAGAGAGAGAGAGAGAGAGACTGCTGCGCGCGCACGTTATGCCACCATACGCACGTACCATTGTTTACTTTTTTTTTCTTTTTGTCTTCGACATCCACACGACTGGCGGCAAAAAAAAAGACGTATTTTCCTTTTAGGCACGCCAGTGAATGGATGGGTGGAAAAACTTGCGTTAACGTTGCAGTCGCAAGTGACAGGTCTACTTATTCTTTTTTCTTTTTCCCACTTCCTTTAAATGCTGCTATTGCGGAGAGTGCAGACATCGCCGCTATTATTTACACCTTAGTACGCATCGCTTGGATGGCATTCGCGCGTCGAATAAAACGCACGATTAAAAAGGAGGAAAAAATAGAAAGCATTCGACCAATACGACGAGGCGGAGTTGAACGTCCCGAAGTTGCGCGCCGATTTCCACAAGGACACCGTCAGCGAAAAAATCGCTACAATATATATTGTCGCTGCTCGCCTTTTAACACCGTCGTTTTAGCTAGCGTGCGCAAAATGCACGACACCCGTTATATTTTGTATTCGGTCTCCGTAATAATGTGGTCGGCACGGCAACTGAGGATTAAAGGGGTACTGACACAAAAATTTCGCGGCCGAGACAGCCTGCGGGTTCGATTCCCGTGAACATGTGTACATCATCTGCAAAATATCAACAGCGAATATAGCTTGGAAGGTATTTTAAATTAATTTTGAAGTTTCCGTGAGCGATCGACTCCATCGCGCTCCTGACACCATCAGAGGTGACCCTCGGTGACCCCCCCCTACTTCCCTCACGTGACCACGCTGCAACAAGTTGTGATGACGTCATAGCGGCCATTTTCTTTTGCCGCGTTTGTTCCAGCGGTCTATACTTCTCGGCGGCTGGTCGCGAGTCCGTGGCAGCGGCGCACTCGTTGAAAGTTTTGTGTTTGGCGACACTGCTGTCCCGTTACCTATTCGAAAGGACTTCTTGCTGCATACCATGCGGAAGTGCGTCACAGTTCTGTGTGCTGACGTGATCGAGAGCTGCGCACGCTAGGTGGTGATAGTTGCACCCGGCGGCTTGTCGTTTTTCGAGCTCTCTCAAACCGAACTGAAACTGGTCGGTAATGAGGAGCCTGTAATTAAATATCTGTCGCGCGCTGCAGCAAACGAGGTGCCGTGTTATGACTAACAGGACCCCAGCAACACATTGCAGCAAAAAAAACGCGAGGCCAAAGTTTTTGTGTCAGTACCCCTTTAAGCTCGTGATGAAACAACGACAGACCGTGTGCTACAAAAGGAAACAAAAATAAGACCCCCGTATAAAAAAAAAGACTCCGGTGTGATTCGTGCGTCACAATTTGCATACTAGACAAGTCCCTCGATTACGGAAGAAGCGGAACGAATCAAGGGCGATCGTTTCTTTGTGAGGCACAACCTAACGCAACCACCAGACAGCGAGGCCAAAGACGGTATATGGGAGACATTATTTGTAATCTGTAACTGTAGCGTGGTAATCATGACATAAAAGAAAATGAATTAAAGTGGAGGAAGAAAGGTAAGCTTGCCGCCGATAGGAATCGAACCTACGACCTTCAGAATGCGTCCGATGCTTTCGTCAATCGAGTTATACGGCGGCGGTCGCTTTCCCCCACCAATTAACTGAGAATTTCTGTGCGGATATCTCTTGGCCTCACTGTCTGTTGGTTCGATTAGACACCATTATCACGTTACCGCATGAGGGGTGGTACCGTGATCACCGACACAACACAACGAGGGAGAAACGTACCCGTCGCATAAGATTGGCTATACGCTCGTGCTCGCAGGTTGTTTGGTCCCAGGACTTTTCCTTGCCAAGTATAAGGTAGTCCATGCTACCTATAGACTATTTTCCGTACGGCATCTGGGCGCCGCCATCTTGGGCTGTTAAGCCGATGTTTTCCTTGTTTTTGTATATCGCGACGTGAATTAATAAGGCCATGAAACATCGCACGCAACACCCCAATCATTTTTCATGCGTATGCGCATACCGTAACACTGTTCGTTAGTTGTTAAAGATACAAAACACAAAGGTTAACAGCCCAACATGGCGGCACTCAAGCCCCTCCGTAATATAGGTGTGCGCACGACAGGAGGGCAGCCCCCTCTCCTCTCCTCTGCCCCCCCCACTCCCCCCCGCCGTTGGGGAACTCTGCGAAGACCACCATCAGTTAGTCATAAGAAGCAACGATGCGATGCCGTCATCAATTACAGCAAAACCTTTCTCTTCGAAATCCACCGGTCGGATTACGGAATTTTCCTACAGTACGTATGGCAAACGCAGTGCCTAGCGGTATATCCCCAATTATGCATTTTCCGAAGTATTCGTGCGTCACTCTATGAGCTGGAAACGAGAAAGAAATGCACGCGTACATTGTTAGATAGGCGAACGTATATGCTAAATGTCACCGCTTGACTGCTTATTTCCCGCGTATAGGAGGGTTGCAAGTGACGTCATCCGCTAGGATCGCTAGCGGCGTCCGCCGCCATATTGGTGCTCCAGGTGGTGCAGATGTTCTCTGGTGGCGCGCTTCATCGGTTTTCTCGAAATGGCGAGCGGCGACGAGATGCTTTGTGCGTGACAGTGTGCATGACGCGGGTAGAATGCACCTGAGCCCACGCGGAAACCACCAAGACGTACGCGCTGCCGTTCCGACGCTGGCGCCATCTCGGGGGCCCCGCCCCCTCGCAACCTTCCTATATATATACCGACCGGCGTCGTATCCAACTTGAACTTTCCAGAGTGCGCTGTAGCCAACCGATAATGACTTCGTAATCGAATCGATCCCGGCCGCGGAGAAAGTAATACGTAACGAGTAACGACAATTGGCGACAAGCCCACCAGGCGACGCACATGCTATATGCTCAGCCTATAGTTACTGTAGGAAACTGTAGGAAAATGATAGGTGTAACCTTAAGAGACAGGAAGAGAGCAGAGTGGGTCAGGGAACAAACGGGGGTTAAGGATATCATAGTTGAAATCAAGAAGAAGAAATGGATATGGGCCGGGCACGTAGCACGTCGACAGGATAACCGCTGGTCATTAAGGGTAACTGACTGGATTCCAAGAGATGGCAAACGCGTGAGGGGGAGACAGAAAATTAGGTGGGTAGATGAGATTAAGAAGTTTGCAGGTATAACGTGGCAGCGAAAGCACAGGACCGGGTTGATTGGCGAAACATGGGAGAGGCCTTTGCCCTGCAGTGGGCGTAGACAGGATGATGATGATGATGATGATGATGATAGTTACTGTATAGCTCCTTCAGGAGACATACGTCTAAAGCAGCCGTATAAATTAAGGAACTTTTTTATGGCTCAGTAATGCAACTTATCGTACCTCTTCAGAGCGAGACGAACGAGTCAGTCCACACACTGATACGCGGTATGATCTTATTCCTCACCGAAAACATAGGCCCAACCAGATATCGTCTCACCATGGCGTAGCCAGTGGGGTGGAAGTGGGAACTAACCATCTTCTTCAAGTCACTCTTCATATCGCATTTAAAAAGTCTAATTCTTTTCCTGTCAGCTCAATCGAAGGCGCGCCCACGCACGTGTCGCCCGAACTAGCGATTTTCGCCGCCTCGATAATTTCCCGAGTTGTCTGCACTGATCTCCGCCCCATGACACTGCACTGTGAATACACAGGGACGCACCCACAGTTTCCGCATTGAACAGCGAGATGGCCCGCACTTTCAGTCCGCACGATATATGTGCGTGCTCACGCAGCCTGTCATTCGCGCACCTTCCCGTTTGTCCCATGTATTTTTTGCCACACGACAACGGGAGGTCATCGCCAGAGCCTCTCAAAGTTAATTGCAGCGATGTTGCGAGGATGGTATCGGCTGCGTTGAACAGTTCCGCCCAGATAAAGCCTCCCGATAACCATAGGCGTGCGCACGAGGGGGGCAGAGGGGGCGGCCGCCCCCCCCCCTAGTCACCTAAGATGGGGGGGGGGGGGGCGCAAAGTCTGCTTCATACATTGACTTAATAGGGAAGGGGGGGCGCTGCGACGAGCCTTCGCCCCCCCTCCCCCTGAAGGGGAACCCTGCGCACGCCTATGCCGATAACACTGACATAAGGGGGTCGTCCTTCCCGACACAGAAAGGTCGCAGTGTGAAGTTTCAAGACTCTGGGCCTAATACACGCGTGGAAACGTAGACTACATATGATAACGCCAGGAAAGTACGCGGGGTAGATGACGATTATAGTTAATTGTGTAAAAAGGGTGTCTTTTTGCTACACAACTATAATCGTCATCTACCCCGCGTACTTTCCTGGCGTTATCACCGCCGTACCGGCACTTCCCGGTCACGAACGCCGCGCGCGTTATCAGCGTGACATAGCATTCTTGATAGGAATGTGCCGGGAGCCGGGTTTTCAAGAGAGGAAACGTGAGCAAGCCAGATGACAGATGACGATTATTGTTGTGTAGCAGAAATACTCCCAAAATACTCGACTTTTTCTTATAGAGTGTGTAGCTAAAGGTGTATATAGTCGAACCTGCATATATAATCAATTATTGAGTATATCGAACCATCGCCACCTCTATTTTTTCAATGCCAGTCAGATGCGCTCGATTCAACCGTTCGCCACCCTCTCATTACATCCTTTCCTACTCTCCTCCCTCGGCTAGCGTTCGCGCCAGTTTTGCATTTACAGGGGAGAGTACCCTTTAGGTGGCGCCTCACAACGGAAGTCGAAGGAGTTAATTTTTTTGTTCGGTTGTGTTTTTATCGAGGGGCGGGGTCTTGCATCCCTCATCCTTACTCATCATTGCATCCCTCGGAAAGCGAGAATCAGTAAAGAAGAACCATGCACGTGATGTGGGCGGAAACGACGGAGCATGTTCCTGATTGAATGTGGAGATATACACCCCAGGTGTACGTTTGGGCACGAACCTGCATGAAGCCATTGGGTGTTAGGGACAGCAATCTAAAGCTGGAACACGCCCGCGATAGCAAAAATTACACCATCTTCCGCTAAAAGGAACCATGTGTAGATGTGAAGCAGCGGGCGCTAACGCTTACACTGGCGGCGGCGTTGACGCTGGCGCTCATCGCAGCGTTGCGCAGGAGAGAAAAGTGGGGAGGCGCAAAGCAGGCAGTGATGGAGCATGTGTTTCCTACTGGAACATGCCAATCGCTGCTAATGGGCAATGAGAGACAGAATACACCGACTGGACACAGAGACCCGCACTCCGCTTTTAGTTAACGCGCACGCTGCGAATTTTTATTGCTCAACAACGCACAGGAGAAATCTCCCACCGGCACCACCATGGAGGTCAAGATCCATTGCCATATATACGGGGTGGCCAGTGAACGGTTGTGCAGCGCGAGCAGTCGGTTTTTTCAGCCAAGACACTCGCTAGCAGACGCTGCCGGCGTCGGCGTCGCGAGGCGAGAGAGGGGGGGGTGCGTAGGAGAGGGAAGAGGGGGGGACGCGCATGCGCAGTGGGAGTGTGGACGTCGCGGGCACGTATGCCCATAGGAGAGAGGGGGGAGCGTAGGAGAGGAGAGAGAGGGGGGGACGCGCATGCGCACTGGGAGTGTGGACGCCGCGGGCAGGGATGCCTAGAGGAGAGAGGGGGGAGCGCAAGAGGGGAGAAGGAGGGGAGGCGCATGCGCAGTGAGGGTGTGGTTGCCGCGGGGAGGGATGCCTAGAGGAGAAAGAGGGGGAGAGGAGGTTTTATTTTTATTTTTTTGAAAGGGTTTGCGAATGCGCAGTAAGGGTGGTCACGCCAGCACACCACCACCACCACCGGATTAAGCTTCGCCATAAGATGCTTCACATCTAAAAAGTAAGAGGCGGTTACAGTAATTGGTGGCAGAAAACTAGAGAGAAAGGACAAAAAGGAATAGCGGAGCCACTCCTTCCCATCCGATCCCATCTTTCTCTCCTTCTTTCCGTTCCCTCCCCGATACCCCCCTCCCCGTGCCGGCTTGTTGAGGTGACCTCCGTTGAGAGAGACAGTTACGAGCCGGGACTTGTCTCTTCGCTCTTCCTTAATAACCACTTTAGGGGGAAATAAGGCATAATGCCGTAAAGGGCAGATAACTGAATACTAAATTTACGTTGTCTTTTTTTTTTTAAGACAGGTTTAATCGAAGTAGAAGGCATTAGGCCAACTTAAAAAAAAACAGGGCTTTTTTTTTTTTTTTTTAGAGCCTGGTGGCATACATGCCACCGCCCCGTGAAAAGAGGACGCTCACGCACCCAACCATCCCTCCTAATTAGGGTTCCTTGAGTTCCGCTTTGTCCAGGGGGGCGCACGCATTGAGGCACACTGCTCATAATCATTATGTTAGCCGTCACGCTGGCTACGATACAACCGACTGCGAGGAAAGAGGTGATGGCTTTCGTCTTCGACTCGTCTTGGCCAAATGCATCAGAAACCGTGTGACTTATTTATTGGCGAACATGCGAGTAATGACGTTGCTTATCGATCCGACAGCGAATCCCACGCATAGTGAAGAAAAAAAAAACATAAATGTGATAGTTGTACACATAAACGATGACAAGGGCAAACATACACAGATATGTCATCCGAGAAGGACAGGAAAAGCGAAATGCCGATATAATGGAACACAGAGCCACTTTGGCCCCACACTATAAGCAAAGCTGTAGCGCAAACGACTATAGGCAACAGCGATGGCGCCAGCACTAAATGTCCGCAAATGATCGCGCGTCGGCAAAACGAGTTTCCGAAACTTGCCACGTTGAATACCTCTGACTCCTGCGTAACACGGTGTAATCCATTCTCACAGATACAGAGTTATAGTGGCCCTGGCATGCAGACACCCTCAAGAATCTACGATGTGAGGGCGCCACCTGGTATTTTCTTTTTGCGTACTTTCCAGCTCTGCGAGTATGTTTTCGCAACATGGTATTCTTGATACGTGGTAAGCGTAGTAGACTAATCGAACCTTTTTGCGGATATTACTCACGCAAAAATGATTTTTTTGAGAATAATTGCGGATGTACCAACAGTGCATCCTTCTGAAGAGCTCTTTATAAAGTTTAAAATAATTAAAACGCAATATATATATATATGTGTGTACAGATTGCTCCGTGAATATCGCCTACATTGCGAGCACCATGATTCTCTCTTCATGGGATTATAGTAAAGTTGCATCCGGAAGAAGCATCATATAGCATACTAGCAACAGAGATATGGAATGTTCCACATTGTCCAACTGGTTACGGGCGTGAACACCCTTTCTTTCTCATTGCGTAGTGCTTCCTCCTAACTTTTTTTCTTATTTTTCTGTCCGGGCGACAAACACAGCACGCTCGCTCGCTCACTCACTCGCTCTTACAGATACGCAATGAAATCACTCTTACAGATACTCAATGAAATCACTCTTACAGATACTCAATGAAATCACTCTTACAGATACTCAATGAAATCACTCTTACAGATACTCAATGAAATCACTCTTACAGATACTCAATGAAATCACTCTTACAGATACGCAATGAAATCACTCTTACAGATGCTCAATGAAATCACTCTTACAGATACTCAATGAAATCACTCTTACAGATACTCAATGAAATCACTCTTACAGATACTCAATGAAATCACTCTTACAGATACTCAATGAAATCACTCTTACAGATACGCAATGAAATCACTCTTAAGAATCGGTCTTTCCCTGACGCCGAGTCGCAGGTGACGTCATCGAGAAATTTTGTTCTTTTTTGTTATTTTTCGCGCTATATGAGGTCGACGCCCGGATAATAGACCGCTCCCCCATAGACGTCTGTTATCCGTCACGCCATCGCAGCACTTCCTTCATGTGGATACGGACATTTGGCCCATCTCGTTTGCCAGCTGGAAGCAACTGCGCGTATAGGGATGTCGTGTAATGTTCCCATAATGGTAATGCGCTCGATCATTCTTTTCACATCATAGCGAGGCAGTGAAGCACTTTTCCACACGGCTGTTCCCTTGGCAGGCTTATGTCTCGGCGCTAAACTCCAAGCCTCTGATTTCGCTGCAATATATGCCTAATGCCTGTATATTTCCCTTATTCTCAGTTTCTTTAATCGCTACGGCTTGCGTATCCAATTGAGCACGCGATAGGAACAAAACAAAAAATTTATAGCTGGCCGTTACCTTAGCACGCGTTCTTTTTCTTGACAAATCCCACTGTCCTCGTATAAACACATTCCTGGTTGAAAGTCTTGAAAAACACGTGCTTTACAGCGGTATTTATATGGCGAAGCGTCAAATGTCTAATTGCGTTTCAAGGTTGCGCTAGGTCGAACTAATAATAATAATAATAATAATAATAATAATAATAGAAACTACGCGAGCGTGCGTCCTACTTCGTCCACGTCGTCTTCGCGGCATCGTGTGAGTGAAAAAAATAAATAAATAAAATGCCACAGTTTCGTCGCAAACCGGGGGGATAGCTCCACTGACGTGAAACCTGGGGAGATGGGGCGAAGCATGCAGTGTGCGCCGGTGTTTCCCACAGACAATTAAATCTTTGCTCTTTACTGCTTTACTCGCCAACCGGTCCACTAACGGACCATCACTTCGCAGATATGTTTCAAGAAGTATAGTGTTTCAAATAGATGACTTCATACCGCAGAGATGCACGTTTGTGTCTCTGGTTTTAGACAAGAAACTTAAGCGCCTTGGTAAATTTCGTCGGGGATTCTGGGAGACCGCTGCTAAGCCAAACATAATGTTTTAGGCAGTAACGACGAACCTTTAACTCATAACATGCATAGTATGGACCGGTGGCAAGTAGTATACGATTTACCCAATTTTTGTGGCGTATAGCCGTTTATGATGGACCGTGACGACTATATACATGACACGCACGCCGAGACCTTCAACTTCAACTTTATTATTTCTTCTATAGAAACGTCCTCCGGGGCTAAAAGCTGCCGTCAGCAGCTTGACTGGGCCCAGGAGGCTTTCTACGAGACAGCGCGTGAACAAAAACATTTCGGGCGAATCACCTTAAGGTGATTCGCCCTTAAAAAAATACCGTGGGGGACAGCCCGCTCCAGCCTGAGGCATACGACGGGCTTAAGGCAATTAAGAAGAATAATTGACTATAGGGGGAAATGTGCGCGTGTGAGTGCGTGCGTGCGTGCGTGTGTGTGTGTGTGTGTGTGTGTGTGTGGAGGGTGTAATGACTCATTGACATGTCCCTGACGTGCGCACATTACCGGGGAATACCGGGATGGGAATACCGGGAGGAAAGATCGCGTGACAAACTTAGACAGCGCATATACCGTTTCTCGCCGATCAAGAGCTGTGCCCTGGCGCGCGATAGATACTCTCTCATTACTTCTTCATTTCGCAATGGCACAACAACGACCAACAGGTAACGGCATATTTCCTCCTGCGCGCGTCGTCAGGATATCGCGCGAAGCGTGGCAGGAAAGTCCAGTGTGAAGGGGAACAGTTACGAGATGCGGTCACGCACGCGCGGGCTGATGCAATCACAGGCGCACGTAAAGTCGCGCTCAATATGAGTTGCAACACGCTGTCTGTACTCAAAATGGCACAGACATGGCAAAACGGCACCTACATAGAAATAAATTGGTGAATTGAACTCTCTAAATTAGGGGTACTTTCTGAACCAATTTCACGTTTCTCAGTCTAATTGTTCAAGCTCGGGGTCACTTTAACCACAGCCTGCGTGTTGCAACTCATATTGAGCGCGACTGTACATAGGCGTGCGCACGAGGGGGGGGCAGAAGGGGCGCCCGCCCCCCCTAGTCACCTAAGAAGGGGGGGGGGCTGCGACAAGCCTTCGCACCCCCCCCCCCTCCCCATGAAGGGGAACCCTGCACACGCCTATGCGCACGCATATACGGTGTGTCCGACACAGAGTCGCCCCGAGCGCTAAAAGATGGCATGACGTGTTTTCACAGCTACGCGCGAGGTATAGAAAAAAACAACAACATAAAGAGCAATGAAATCGGTCGTTCGAACGAATAAAGTCAAATTGCATTCCTCGTAACTTCTGTTTCAACGCGTCAGCGTCAAAGATGCTCGTTTCGCAGAAATTCCGGCGCCGACGTCGTTGGTTGTGAGCGAAAAATCAGCGTCGTCCGCGAGGGAAAATTCCGGATAAATGAAAATAAAGGAATAATAAAAAAAATCTTCGGTTCGAGTAGGAATCGAACTCAGACCTTCTGCGTGGCTACAAACATGCACACTGCGTGGCTGCAAGCATGCTTGCTGCATGTTTGCTGCAAGCTCGCCGAAGTGCACTTTTTGTGGGGCCGGAGCTAGTCAAGCTGCTTCTCAGCTTTTCTCCCAGCCTTTCTCAGCTTCTTGATAAAAATAAAAAGGCATTTTTTTCTTAAAACTGCAGTGTCATTGTATTTCAACTTACAAAATATCTGGAAGGCTGCATACAATCGCTGCTGTATACGAGCTCACCTTAGTTCACATAACTGCGGCGTGTTTTTTTTTTTTTTTTTTTTTTTTTTTTTTTTTTTTTTTTTTTTTTTTGTCGGCTATAGATAGCCGTAATACTACTTTGTTAAGGTTTGTGTATATTTGCTCGAAATAAAATGTTCTGGAATTTTCTACGGCTGTTTTGAAAATGGTTGCCTTACTCCGAGAGCGGCGATCTCATTTCGAGACCCCACAATTAAGTTGCCTACGATTAAACTAATAAACTATGCTAGAAAAAAAAAATCCCACAACTGTGCCTTGAAAAAGTGTCGTTATGGCATTTCGCATAAACTCTCAGGTGTTACAGATATGCAGGAAATAAATGAACAAAAAAATATGGGGGAAGGAGGAGGAATAAACACGCTGTTTCCTCACATTAGCGATATGCAGAATTGCTTGCTTTGTTTTCTGTTTGGAACAGATATCATTACTTCGCATGCACAGAGACAAATGGTCATAAAATGCTTCCGCCGCATACACTCATAGACCGGATGTGGCTGCAATTGCTGCTACAACGAAGAGTCTGAAATTTACAGCCCTGGATAAACAGTGCGCTCAGAGCGCGTCGCCACCCGCATTTTATTTTTTTGCGCGTTACACCTTAAGAAGTCTGCGGCATTTCTTCTTCAAAGGCGGATGAACACAGGCCTTCACCAATGGGCACGCACTCCAGCTTGACGTCATGAACCGGACGGACGGACGGACGGACGGACGGACAGACAGACAGACAGACAGACAGACAGACAGACAGACAGACAGACAGACAGACAGACAGACAGACAGACAGACAGACAACTTTACTCAGGTCCTGAGGAACTTAGAGGAACTGCGTTGTGACGCCCCCCTTTAAGGGGGAATCCGCAGCAGTCGCGGGCCGTTCACACGCAGTGACCGGAAGACCGTGGCCCCTCCGCCCTCTCGCAGACCCTCCCGGACAGCGCGAAGTTGAACCGAGAGGTCGCCGCTGTTGAGGGCTTTCTTCCAGTCTTCTTCTTTGTTAAACTCTGCGTCACGTAACGCAGGACATTGCCAGAGCATATGAGCCAGCGAGCAACAGGCGACGCCTCTCCGCAGTCCGTACAATGCGGTTCGATGTTGGGCGAGAAATGACTGAACCTGCCCTTCGAAGGGAAAGACCCCGTTTAGAGAATCCCGGAGACCGATGACTGCGGTCGAGTAAGTTTTAGGATGTGGAAAGGGAAAAGCACTCCGAGAGAGATGATAATGAGTCATGACCTCGTAGGTAGTGAGCAGCGAGCCCCTGTATCTTTCGGCGCCCCCCGCCTGCGAATCCGCCGGGACCGCCGCGGTGAGCGATACCTCGCGCACGGTCATGGGACAAACTCATTGGCTTTGGGAACATCGGGACGTATACGTCAGCCCCCCATGTGGGCCGGGGACCACGTTACGGTGTGAAATCCCGCAGCCCCCCTCGCAGCCGAGGATGGCCGCTGCCTCCCGCGAGGTATAGAGCCCGAGGCGAAAGCCCCAGCTCGGAACAGCGCGAGCCTGTAAAGACACGTGGACGCGATGGGTCCTTCATTGCTATGGCGATTTGCTCAGCCACCGTTGCCGAAACCTGTCTAACCCGAGGCAGAGCGTAGCAGTGTGACACTATGGTCGACCGAGACCACTGCGAAGCGATCAGAACGTCTGGTACTGGGCTCGTGACCCCGCCTGCGGAGAACATTGCCGAATTCGTGAGCGGGAGCATAGGCGTGCACAGGGTTCCCCTTCAAGGGGGGGGGGGGGGGGGGGGCGGGGGGGTTCGTCGCGGCGCCCCCCCTCCCTATTAAGTCAATGCATGGGGGCAGACTTTGCGCCCCCCCTTTCTTAGATGACTAGAGGGGGGCGGCCGCCCCCCTCTGCCCCCCTCGTGCGCACGATCGGCCGCCGCGCTCCGGTCATTTGCGCGGGGCCTCTCCGGCCATCTGGAGTTGTATCCCACTATACGCTATTTTACGAATGGGTCTCGGCGCCGTCATATTGGGCTCGTTTTGTATCTTCAACAACAAAGCGATCGGGGCTGAGGTAGGCGCGCATACGTATAAAAGCGGTTGGGTCGGTGCATTCGACGTTTTATGGCCTTATCAATCCGCGTGGCTATAAAATAGGAAAACATTCGTTTAACACACCACGGTGGCGGTACCCACGTGTCTTACGTAAAATAGTCTACAGAGGGTATACAGCAGTCCTAGGGACAATGAAAAATGGGTCTGCCTGGATGTGGGGGAAAGGGAAAAGGCAAAGAGGAAAGATACAAGGACTCGAAACCCCCCCCCCCCCCCTTGAAATATGCGACCACAACTGCCAGGAAGTGCAAGAGTGCGCCTTTGCCCCTACCACGTCAGCGCTGAACCCCCAGATAAGCTAACAAATACGCTAACATACTCCCAGCACGATCGTCGAAAATATACACACAAACGATCGTATCTTCCCGACAGCTCGTAAAATCTCACGCCAAAGCCAAGCAAGATAAGCCACCATATGTTTAGACATCTTATTGACAAGCATCTCTCACTGGCAATGAGCGCGTTCACGCGACAGCTAGCCCTCATCTTAACGCTGCGGGCACCTGCGGAAGGCCATACAGCAATAAATATAAGGAGTACATACCGTGCCGCTCACATACTACAACGCTACAAAGGACCCTGCTTCCACCACACTCGAAACTAAAGCCATGCAGATACTGCTCCTTGGCGCCGATCTAATGAGTTCCCCAGTCTTGCACACCGCGCGCCACAATTTCCAGCCCTGACGATGTCAGTTCTGTGGAGGTGGATACCCAAACGTTTACCACTCCCCGTGGGAATGTGTCCAAGGCCACCTGGCCGACCCAGAATGCCCAACCTCTCCCTATCTTGCCACCAAAGCTGCATGGAGCTACACGGTCAAATTCCACCATATAGTCAAATTTCGTAACGGTGGCATTTTTAAGCCAATCAGAGAGGCCGTAACAGCCCTCTTGACCAATGTCCGGAATAGAACCTCAGGACGAACAGGGAACACTGATTCACGGCGCCAGCCAGATGGCAGCAGCAAACGGGGACCGTGGACTCAGTGTTCCGTCTTCTTGGAAGAATCAATAATAAAAGAAAGTAACAAAGTTTTCTATTACCACCCCAACTACTGAGTGCTGCCTCACCATATAAATTGCCGCCGCGCAGTAACTCAGTAACTCTATAGGGTGGACCGCCAGCGCACGTAAGTCGCTGTCACGCGCGGGGGACGCATACGTGGCTACGAAGACATGAATTCCGAGCGGCCACAAGTATCATTCTATATATGTAATAATAATAATATCTGGGGTTTAACGTCCCAAAACCACGATATGATTATGAGAGACGCCGTAGTGGAGGGCTCCGGAAATTTAGACCACCGGGGTTCTTTAACGTGCACCTAAATCTAAGTACACGGGCCTCAAGCATTTTCGCCTCCATCGAAAATGCAGCCGTCGCGGCCGGGATTCGATCCCGCGACCTTCGGGTCAGCAGTCGAGCGCCATAACCGCTAGACCACCATGGCGGGGCATCATTCTATATATGTTCCTCAGACATGATTGTTTTCCAGTGCATACACTCTCCTGTCTAGATCTGTCGCGTCACAGAACCGGGTTCCTCAGAGCACTTCTGAAAAAATTTCCGGGAATATAACGCAGATTTCGTGTGCAAGATGTAGTTAGTTAGACGGCTAAGCCGCGCCTCCCGTAACTACACAGCGCACGTACTGAAATAGTAAAGAAAACAGCGACGATTTTTATAGCTGCCAGCGTCTTACAAAACAGGCTATTCGGCCGCAAATGCCGAATACACATACGGCACGTGTTGCAACAGTCTCTACACGCTACTACGTTTGCCAAGGCAATTTCGAGTCACGCATGGCCGAGATTGAGCAGCGAAAAAAGAAGAAAAAAATTAAACCCCAGTTCCATGCCTGAGCAATCTTAGTAAACAGCGGAGCTTGCAAGCAATTGAACGCCACCACAAGGAGAACGAAGACTGAGTTATTTTTTCATCTTGCTCTTCTCTCTTTCTTTACCTTTTCTACATCTTCTGT
>JALIZH010015292.1:0-17940 GCA_030522465.1 Rhipicephalus appendiculatus
AAGCAAACAGTGCAACTGCACAAATTGGGCGAACCCCACTACTTGCCACTGGTCCACTATAAGGAAGGCAATGCACGGGCGGCAAACGCCAGTTAAGACTGCACGAAACGACAAGTGCATGCGACAAGCCAGACAAGACCGCATGCGAAATTGAGAATGGAGCAAAAATACTACGACAGCATCATGCTGCCTAAATGGGAAACATTAAAGGCGCATACGCTAAATTCAAAGGGGTCTTTCTGGCCATACTTGGATTTAGACTTGGACTTGGACTTTGGGTTTAGTTTCAGGGAATGTGATCGACTACGTTTCGAAATTCTGCGTCAACTCTGTGCCGCGTGGTGAACGGCATTGCCGGTCGTCCATCCTCACAGAATGGAATGGCTCGCCATGAATTTTTCTTTTTAACGTCATTTCACCGATTCACCCTGTGTCGCTGTGGCTTCAAGACTAAAGAAGTAAAACTAAATGCATTGATCCATCTCATTTTGTTGTTAACCCAGGCGGTCAATGGCAGCAATACTGTGGCAATAAGCAGGAGATAAGCGCAATCAGTGGCGTAAATCCATAAAGACTACAAGGGGGGACACACATCTTCCAACGGTGGTGATTTTGTTTTTACAAATATGCTTAATTTTTAATTGTACAAAATTAAAATTATGCATTCACATATAGTAATAATAATAATAATAGTACAATAGAACGAGCATGAGTGTCGGGGCCCGGTGACAAAAAATAGCACTGGGCATCCAAGCGGCATCACATGGCGAACTTAGTGTCTAATACCAACTCGTGGGCAGGCGCTTACATCTCTGCAGCTACATCATTCGGGTTAAAGTATGCAATAAAAAATGGTAGCACTTTTTGTGCGAACGCATAAAGTATTTCCCACCGTGCGTACCGCCTAGAAGTACTTCATTTCTGTTCACTGAAGGTGCTTCAGATTTCAAGAGTTGGTTTTACAGAAACTTCGTTGTCCTTGACTGTCAAGAAATTCAAATGTGACGTTTGGAAGATGAATTTCAAGGGGGGGACACTTGCATAGGGTGTCCCCCCCAGCCTGAGCACGGGGGGTGGGTGGGGGGGGGGGGGGGTCAGGACCCCCCCTGACCCCCCCCCCCCCCCCATGATTTACGCCACTGAGCACAATGATTGCATGATATAACCAATGCATAAAAAGTTCGCACAAACCGGCAAAAATTAAGACAGCTTCATACTAGCAGTGCTAAACATGAAGGAAGTGTGGAACTGGGCAGCCTGCCTTGCTTCTTTATTTTCCTGTTTTTATCTTTTTTGTCTTTGTTTATTTTTATTTCTGTCTTTCTCTTTCTGTCTAGTTAATTTTCTTTTTCTTTCTACCGTAAAATCCCAAGCAAGCGGTCCCCGTACGTTAAAAGATAATCGCACAAGATTTTTTAAGGCAGGCCCTGGCTCGATAGTGTGCCGAAATTCAACATGGCGGCGGAAGATCCTCTAAGAAAAGTGCACATCTTTGCTTCTAATGAAACGTTTTATTGAATACATACGTATCTACTGTTTTTACTGAACCAGGGGGTATCCTCGTGTGAAATTTCATGTGTTATGACAAGGGGTGAAGGACGTTCTTCAACGAATGAAAGCCCTGGGCACCCTACTGTAAAGGTACTAAGACATCATGCATTTATCTAAAGACTCTCAGAATTTGGGTTCCACGGAACCACTGCTGCAGGATTCTGTAGCGAAGAACAGGCTGAAAAAAAAAATGGCAAGACGGGAAGCGGAGGCGCACTTGCTCAGGATTTCACTATATGTTGCTATACGTTACTATATACCATATTTACACAATTGTAGGTCCACCCATTTTATCTAAATTCGAAATCTGAACTGGGGGGTCGACTTACAATCGAAACCGACACTAGAGCTTTTGTATGTGTGTGTGTGTTTTTTTTTTTTTTTTTTTTTTTCCCAAGCGATTTTAGGGGAGTCGACCTACATTCGAATCGATTTACAATCGTGTAAATACGGTATATATGTTACTACCGTATTTACTCGCAAAATAAGCGCACTTTTTTTCCAGAAAATCCGGCTCCAAGTTCGGGGAGGTGCGCCTATTACACGGGGTAAATTTTCCGAAAATTTTATTTCCGAATGCAGCATAGAGCGCCCATAACGTAAATCACCGAAGTCACGAATATCCGCACTACAGCCGAAACAACCATCTTCATAGGCTACCCTAGCGCAAAACGTGTTGAGCATGAAGTCTCGCTTGTCCGAGAATCGAGGCATGCGATGCGGTGCGCTTACAAGCATTCAAATTTCCAAAAATTAACATCGAAAGACCCGCGTGCCCAACAAAATGAATGCGGAAAAAAAAATACAAAAAGAAAGCGCGATCGCGGAAATTCACCGATTACGCATCATCACGACCGAAATTTTGTGCTCTGAACGGTACCGATCGTTCGATTTCACGGGCTCGCACCCCATATCCAAGACATCAAATCGCGAACCACCATTCGAGTGTTACAAGCGCCACCCATGCCCCCTTTCCTTCAAGTAAAGCCACCGCAAGAGTTACGTTGATTCCGTACAAAACCGCAACTTTGATCGCCCGCGACCGCCACCGAAAAGCAACCAACGCTGATTAGGCCTAGCCTACGGTTCGGCATGTTGTCACGGGAAGTTTGTACAAGACAACATGAAGATTGGGCTTTGAAAAGCACCGATTCAAGAGCAGCGCGCGTGATACGATGTTAAGGTTCGCGGCCGGGAAATCAGCGGCGACAAAAGTCCGCGTAGTGCAAGTCCGCGTAGTGGTAGCAAAGGCGGAAGCTCGCGTAGGAAAGCCGAAAAGCTTCTAGCAAACGCTGCCGCAGTCTTTTCTTTTTCCTCGCTCCAGTTAACGTAAGAGGGCGTAGAATTGCAACCATGCAAATACGGTACAGAACTACTGATCACGGCCAAGTTCGGGGTGCGCCTATTATGCGCGGAAATAAAAAAAATCTGATATCTCGCGACCAAACTGGGGGTGCGCCTATTATGCGAGTGCGCCTATTATGCGAGTAAATACGGTATATATAAACTCAGACCAACAACTACCATACCTCTTACCCATAGGCTGAGCACATATGGCATTATGCTTACAATAATTGTCAGGGTTTAACAAAGCTATCTTTAATGAGGTTCAATCATATAACCAGATAGAAATCGTGTGGAAAACAAGAAATCAAGCTTCACTTGCAGGAAAATCGAAAGAAGCACCGAAACGACACCCACAGCTTGCTCACAACTTGGCTGGAACATAACTTGGCGCTCCTGGTAATGAAACCAGTGAAACTTGTTTGTTTTTTTTTTTTTTTTCACTGTACTGATACTTACCATGAGGCGGCAGCGCCAACAGGAGCTGGACGCATGGTGGTCCGTGCAACAGTGAAGTTGATGCGTTCCGGCAACTGAATGTAGTTGATCTGCATTGATCAAGATTGTTATTAGGCTGGACAGGAGGCCGAGAAACAGTGCTAGGGACAACTTTGAGGGCCCCTTAAGCCTAAAATAGTTCCCCAGCCTTCCCCGAGTGGGTGCGGCGGACCTGGCGGAAGCATGGCTCTAACACGGCCATTCTTTTACCTTGTGCAGGGATTTTTTCTCTGCATCACCGGGAACCTGGCGTGCTGTCGGTTTTCCTGTGATTCGGCGCATATTTACCAACCTGCCGTCATTCATGTGTCTTCGACACCACCGGAATCAAGCAACCCATATCAAGTATTTGGGCAATCAACCACCAGCGACAGATCTGTGACGTCAACAAACTACGCCGATATAAAAGAGCGGCTTCAGAACTTCGCCTTCAGTGGGTGCGGCGGACCTGGCGGAAGCATGGCTCTAACACGGCCATTCTTTTTACCTTGTGCAGGGATTTTTTCTCTGCATCACCGGGAACCTGGCGTGCTGTCGGTTTTCCTGTGATTCGGCGCATATTTACCAACCTGCCGTCATTCATGTGTCTTCGACACCACCGGAATCAAGCAACCCATATCAAGTATTTGGGCAATCAACCACCAGCGACAGATCTGTGACGTCAACAAACTACGCCGATATAAAAGAGCGGCTTCAGAACTTCGCCTTCAGTGGGTGCGGCGGACCTGGCGGAAGCATGACTCTAACACGGCCATTCTTTTACCTTGTGCAGGGATTTTTTCTCTGCATCACCGGGAACCTGGCGTGCTGTCGGTTTTCCTGTGATTCGGCGCATATTTACCAACCTGCCGTCATTCATGTGTCTTCGACACCACCGGAATCAAGCAACCCATATCAAGTATTTGGGCAATCAACCACCAGCGACAGATCTGTGACGTCAACAAACTACGCCGATATAAAAGAGCGGCTTCAGAACTTCGCCTTCAGTGGGTGCGGCGGACCTGGCGGAAGCATGGCTCTAACACGGCCATTCTTTTACCTTGTGCAGGTTGGTTACAATGATTATTCCGTCCGTAGCGACTGTCGTTTTTTAGTGATCCTGCCGTGCCCACAACAATTTTTCAAGACAGTGTATGAGTGTTTCCATGCTCTGAAAATGCTTTTGTGTGGTGATGTGGAACTTAACCCCGGTCCGACAAACGCCGAACTGCTGCAAAGGGTTCTTGATGGCCAAAATGCGTTAAAGGAACAAATATCTGCACTTAACACTAAAACTGAAGAAATGATCACTGACATTCGCGCTCGGCTATCCGTAATTGAAAGACACTTGACCGAAGTTACAACTAAGACAGCTAATCTTAGTGACTTGGATGTTGCTGTCAAATCATTCCAATCTTCCGTGGGTTTTCAGTCTCGCAAACTTACTGATATTGAAGATAGAAGCAGGCGTTCTAACCTAATAATCTTTGGGCTTCCTGAGGAGTCGGGAGAGACAGAGAATGACCTCAAGCGTAAAGTAATTGCTGAGACATTTGAGGGGAAACTAGGTGTGAAGTGTTCATCTGTTGGCCGCATTCACCGACTTGGAAAGAGGGCTGCTCAGAGGCCTGTTATCGTTTTCTTTCAAGACTACAATGAAAAGATCTCTGTTTTTAAGAATGTTAGCAAACTAAAAGGCACAAAAATTTTTGTTCAGAACGATTACTCGCGCGAAACTTTGAGGAAAAGAAGTTTGCTCTGGGAGAGTGCTAAATCTGACAAACAGCTTGGAAAGAAAGTATCGCTAATTCATGATAAGTTACGTATCAATGGTGATTTGTTTTTTTGGGACGATACAAAGAATGCACGTCAGTGTGTTTCGAATCGCCATGCAACGTCACAGTCTTCGTGAAATTCTTCGCTCGACAACATGAGAATTATTAATGTTAACGCCCGTAGCCTTATCAATAAAACAGACCAGCTTGAGGCCGTCCTTCTCTCTCATAGTCCACACGTCATTGTAATCACCGAAACTTGGCTGCACAGAGACATTTCTGACGATGTCTTGATTCCGCCTTCGTACAAAATATTTCGTCGTGATCGACCTACTAGAGGGGGCGGAGTTGCTGTAGTAGTTAAATCTAGCACTGAATGCAATGCTCTAGATGCACTCGCTGATGTTGAATGTTTATGCCTCAAGTTGAACCTGTCTGGCACTGTTTTTCTTTTGTATGCTGTCTACAGACCCCCTGATTCATCACCTGAAGTTTTAATTGCTTTACGAAATCACTTACGACAGCATAAAAAACACAAAATCATACTTGTC
The DNA here is from genome assembly GCA_030522465.1 of Rhipicephalus appendiculatus. Taxonomy (NCBI): domain Eukaryota; kingdom Metazoa; phylum Arthropoda; class Arachnida; order Ixodida; family Ixodidae; genus Rhipicephalus; species Rhipicephalus appendiculatus. The sequence goes on from JALIZH010015292.1 coordinate 5,699, forward strand.
GGCGACTTTAATCTCCCGTCAATTAACTGGAACCACTTATCTTACAATCCGGAATCTGCACGCAATGCCGATATCATGTTTGATATTCTTCTTGAAAACAACCTTGTTCAGATTGTTGAGGAACCCACGCGGATTGCCAATAACGCAGGTTCTGTACTCGATCTCGTGTTCTTAGATCGGTCCATCACTGATTACGATGTTTCTGTTGAAAAGGGCTTCTCTGATCACTTGCTGGTTTTTGTTTCATTTCCACTTCTTGTTAGTCATGTGAGGCATCTGTCTGGGCTCAAAACTGTGAAAAACTACATGCGTGCCAATGATGATGCCATTTTGAATCATCTCGAAACAGAACTTGCTGTATTTTCTGAGAGTGATCCTTTAATGCTTTGGTTGAACTTTAAAGTATTTGCCTTTACTGCATTGACCATTTTGTACCCAGTAAAGTTAAAAAAACGGCCAAACTTACCCCTTGGATGAATAGACACATTATTCACTTAAAACGTAAAGCTAAGCGTCTGAGAAACCGGTCACCTTCCTCGCATGCATTGCTCGAAGTTCGAACAGCACTCTTTGAGGCTGTTCAAAAGGCGAAAAACTTTTACTTCAACACCACCTTGCCGAACTTTATCAAAGATGATCCGCAGAAGTATTGGAATTACATTAAAGAGCGCAAGGTGCCAGTAAATAAAATTTCGCATAATGATAAAATACTAGATGATCCACAGGTTGTAGCCGACCATTTCAATACCCAATTTCATAGCGTGTTTTCCGTTACTGCTGAGAATCGTACCGCTGGCTCCTCGTTGAATTCATTTGATGTTGATCTTGTATCTTATGAGGGAGTCTTTAATATGTTACTCAAACTCAAAGCAAAATCATCACCTGGACCGGATGGAATACCCAACGCGTTCCTTCGCCGATATGCCGAGCCCTTAGCTAGATTTCTTGTAATAATATTTCAATCTTCTTTAAAAACCTCTTACATTCCTCATGATTGGAGATCAGCACGTGTAGTTCCCATACTAAAAAAGGGAGATCCTTTGTCAGTTTTAAATTACCGCCCCATATCTATAATTTCTTCCTGTTGTAAGCTCGTTGAGCATATTGTGGCCACCTGCATAACAAAATTTTTAGAGGAGAATAACATACTATCACCACACCAACATGGTTTTAGAAAAGGTTTTTCCACCGTTACTCAGCTGGTTTCCGTTGTACATTTTTTAGCGTCCGTTCTCGACAGGGGTGGTCAAGTCGACATGATCTTTTTGGACTACAGCAAAGCATTCGATCGCGTTCCTCATGATAAATTAATTCAAAAACTACATAGCATTGGTCTTCCCGATTTTCTTATTTCCTGGGTTTCCGCCTATTTAAACAACCGCACTCAATATGTCGAAATAAATGGGAAAGCGTCGGGCACTCTTCCGGTATCTTCAGGGGTACCCCAGGGCAGTGTCCTGGGGCCACTTTTGTTCCTCATTTACATCAATGATTTAGTTTCAGTTATTAATGAACCAATAAAGGCAGGCTTATTCGCAGATGATTGCGTATTATATAACGATATTCATTCCTCTGATGATCAACTCGCGCTTAACGTAGCCTTCAGTAATATCCTTACTTGGTGTGATAAATGGGGCATGGAGCTTAACTCTGATAAGACAGTACTTCTTCGCGTCACAAAAAGACTTCGCCCCCTTAAATTTTCTTATTCCATAGGTCTTAAACCTTTAACTGAGGTTTTCGAATGTAAGTATCTCGGTGTCACTCTAACAAATAACTTATGTTGGAACACCCATATTGCTAACACATGTTCTGCTGCGCTTCGCAAGCTTTGCTTCATACGACACAAGCTTAAAAATTCACCACCACATGTTAAGCGTCTGGCTTATGAGCACCTGATCCGGCCTAAGCTTGAATATGCTTCTATTATATGGGACCCGTACACCAACGTCAATATTAACGCGCTTGAAAAAATCCAGCGAAAGGCTGTGCGATTTATTTTTTCTTTATACGGCTACCAGTTTTCCGTTACGTCATTTATGGAATCTAATCAGGTTGTTTCTTTGCAGTCCCGGCGCAAAGATCAGCGTTTAAAGTTTTTGTATTCTTTGTTTAATCGGAAGCTCGGACTCGACCCAGCACCATACTTATCTCCACTTGCATCGCGGGGCACTCGTCATACTCATCCACTTTCTATAACTCCTTATTTTGCCAGAACAAATGTATTTAAATTCTCATTCTTTCCGCAAACAATTACAGAATGGAATAACCTGCCACCTGACCAACTATTGTCCTTCGTACAGTCTAGTCCCTCCTCCTAGGTTACTATGTATACAGTCCCTTTTTCCAGTTTAATTAGAATCGGTTCCATTTCATTCACTCGATGATTTGTTTCACTGTCACTGTAATCACAATCATTTATTTGTATTGCCTTTTCACCGCCTATATTACCAGAGCTTCTTCTTTCGGATTCTGTTAGTATTATTGGTTGTTATCCACCTTTGTTGTGCAAAGTTTTCATGCTTTTGTATTTTCACTCCTGCTTGGGCCATGTGGCCTGCAGTATTTCTGTAAATAAAAAAAATAAATAAATAAATTAGTGGTTGCCAGCCTGAAGGCTGGCAACCACTAATGAAGGCTGGGGATCGAATCTTTCAGCTGACGGGCAAATATTCGAGTGCCTTGAATATTAGAACGATTATTACAGCGTCTGAATTCGCTTCGACAAGAATTTAAATCATTCAAAATTTTGAAATGATGAATAGACGTATATTTGACTGCATGTAACCCCTCCTTTTATGTAAAGGTGGCTTCACTACAGTGTCACTGCAGCGCAGGGCTGCTATGCAGTGAAACCACCTGGCCAAAGAAAAATTGCAGTGCTGAAAAGCCACACTTCAAAGTTACATTGTACATGCCACCTTCACCTCTATTTTAAGTTTATGGGCTTATATGCGTGAAGTAAACTTTAAAACATAACGCATTTTACCATGTATAACTTCCGCCTTACTGCTATTCAAATCCTGCAACTATTCAAAGTTGTGTCCACTAATCTACGAAGCAAAAAAAGTCACATTTGCACAAGCCTCAGTGATTAGTGGGTTTTTGTGGTGCAAGGGCCTGATTTGGCCAGAAAGCGCCACGTTTTTTGATGTGGTATTAGTGTTCACCAATGCTTTTCATGATGGGATGTAATACAGCTGTAAAGAGGCCCTAAAATCACATGCCGTATAAAAGCATAAAGTTATAAGTGATCAATGTAGTGATCCATCTACGGGTGTCGAATGAATGACTGGTGATCACGATTTCAGCAAGTGAGAACTTATAATGCGCAAAACTGCTCATCAAGGCAATATCGTGGTGCCCTGGCACCCAGCATGCTGCTTGTTTGGAGCAGGGCTTGTGGAACAAGGCAAAAGCCTTCTTCGAATAGCTAAAAGTATTGTGTAAATTAGTTGGGTTATGACAAAAATGCTCATTTTTCTTTATAATATGCGATACATACTAGAGCACTGCACGGGCCGGGATTTTCGGCCCAGGCCCGGCCCGGTGACTCAAAGCGAGACCCGGGCCCGGCCCGCACTGAGGAAAAAGTTCGCCTACCCGGCCCGGCCCGGCCCGGCCGCAGATCGGGCCCGACATGGGCCCGATCCAGTAATCTAGGTGGTGTTGCCCGAACACGAAATTGACAGCCTGGTGTTTTAAGCAAGAAATATACATGCTTTGGTGGCGCATGCTCCGCTAACAATTGTACTTTAACCTACGGTAATTTCTTGTAAAAAGGGGCTAACGGTGGAAGCAGCTGATCTGATATACTGCATACAATGAATACCCGTCTGGTCGGGAAGAATCATTGAATAAAAAGACGAGGACACCGACCCCAAGAGAATAAAAATGCGTTGACGTTGCGGGACCCAGAATGGAAGCCTTGTTCACAATGATTGTGAACAATTAAGGCTCCCGTTCTGGGTGTCGAAACATCAACCATGATGATTATCAAGAGCATTTCGCTGCAGATTTTGTAGCAAGGGAAGTGACTTGCAGCATGAGTTCACTTTCAACACAGAGTGCAATAAAAACAGAGGACACAAGGAACAGAACGCTGTCTTCCCTTTGTTTACATTGCGGTCTGTTAAAATTTAAAGCATGCTCTAACGACAAAGCCAATCGTGCATCCTTCTGGATATGTAGCGCCTGTCTTCAGCATAGTAGCACCTTGCCACAGCAATAGAAATAGAGAAAGAATTCAAAATTCATTACGTTCTTGCAACTACACTAACCTAGACAAACATTATAATGAAGTGCGCGCAGCACGTGTACTTTTAGAAATACATATAAGCTGCCGAAAGGAAAAAAAATATCTGTCATAGCATTCTTTTCATCTATCACGCCGCTGCTAGTATCTACAGTATAGCAGTTTTTTGTGGCATATTGTACGGCTTGTTTCTTCACATGCCATTGCACAAAAAATCAAATTATCAAAAGATACCGTCTTTACGCACGCCATGCGCTGTTGCATCATATATCCGGCCGCGCTAAAGTTTCTCGCACTGGTTGCGCTAGCCGCAGGGGAGTACATCTGCCTTGCGAATTGTGAAGGCGTCGCCAGTCTTTGTTTTTAACGTCCACCACTGGAGCAAATTTAGGATATCTCTGCGGACTTCGGCGCAATGAACATAGCTGCCCAGCTCATCGCTTCATTTCTAACGTCATGCCGCTTTTCAATGTCATTATAAAACTCCCCTTGAGGGCTTCTTGCATTTTTCAGCAGTGTACGGTATGCATGTTTTGCACCGCGCTCTATCTTTTTTTTTTTTTTTCGCATTATAATGGTGTACGCCTTCCTAACGATGTTGTACTGGTAGAAGGTGGTCGTTGGACTATGCAGGCATACGACTGACAGGAGGTGGACGAAGAGATCTAGATTTATTTTCGAGGTTTGTTCCAGTTTGGTAATGAAGGCGCGAGTCAGCTTTTCGACGCTTACTCATATGCTCGAGGTAAAGGGACATCAATTACATGGCACAGAATTCATAATTGTCTTTTTTCAAGCCAGACATTTCGTAAGCGAATATACTTTGCCCGAAGCTTTGTTTAATGGACCTATGCTATTCCTTCAAATTCCAGCGCTGTTTCGGCAGTATCATGTATATCTCTCACTATATCTCAAACACGCGCCCCGCGACCCGCACACGACTGCCTTTGTCCCATTTTTTTTTATTATTTTCTTCATAAGTACGTCCTTAAGCTACATGGGCATTACAGGTCTAAAGCATTTTCTTGCGAGACGCCCCATGCGTCCACCATGCTTTGATACATAACCGTGAAAGAAAAGTCTATATTTCAGAATCGGCGTCCCGATTTGTCATTTTGGAGATGTTGCTACGTAGCAAACATATCAAGGGTCAGATATTCTGCCTACAGAAGACGACAAAGAGGACTGGCCTGTCCGGTGTGCTTGCTGTCCGCCATCTTGTCGATGCTCTGCACAGCAGTGTAAATACATCCGTAACCAGTCACGTCTCGTGTTATTTTACGTAACATCTTTGTGGTGGAGGTGCTGGTTGTTCCCTGTACCCATCACGAAGCTCCGCAACGGCCGTATCATCGCGGGTCCTACCATGTCAGAGGTTGAAGGAACACCGTCTTCACCACCTGCCGCTCCCGTGGCTTCTACCTACGTGGTCCTCCCTCCTGCCCGTGATCCCGGCGTCTTTTCCGGTCAGGATGGCGTTGACATCGATAAATGGCTGAGCCTGTATGAACGGACCAGCGCCAGCTATCGGTGGGACCCGACCCTTATGCTCGCCAACATCCTTTTCTACCTCGATGGGCCACCACGGGTGTGGTTCGAGACGCACGAGGCTGACATTACTAGCTGGGAATCTTTCAAAGAGAAGCTCCGTGACCTCTTTGGCAATACCATCGGACGGCAGACGGCTGCGCGGAATGAACTGGCCACTCGTGCGCAGACGGCTACCGAATCGTACGTCGCGTACATTCATGACGTTATCGCCCTTTGCCGACTTGTCGACGATCACATGCAGGAGTCTGAGAAGGTATCGCATGTGCTGAAAGGCATCGCAGACGATGCATTTAATTTGCTTGTCTATACCAACGTCAACACCGTCGACGCGATCATCAAAGAGTGCCGGCGGTTCGAACAAGCCAAGAGCCGCCGTATAACTCAGAAATTCACACGGTTGCCCAACACGGCCGCAACTTCATCGTGTGAGGCCGCTCGCCAGTCGCCCACCTATGACAACGTCACGCGCATTGTTCGCCGCGAGATTGAAGCTGCCTGCCCTGCTCCTGTTCAGCCACCTGTTTTCACGACCCACGCCACAGACGCATCACAACCATCGGTAGCCTTCATCCAAGCCGTGGTCAGACAGGAGTTTGCCAACCTCGGCCTGCCGTCAGCGTGTCCCCTGAGTCGCCCTGAAGCACGGCCTTACTCCCCAGGAGAGGCTCGCCGACTCCGACCCTCTCCTACAGTGCCCTACCGCAATCCTGCAGAATGGCGAACACCTGACGACCAGCCTATCTGTTTTTCCTGCCATCGGCCTGGGCACATCTCTCGCTATTGCCGTCGCCGTTGGTCGAACCCATCACGACAGACCTTCCCTAACTACATGCACCCTACCACCGCTGGACGTTCAACCGCTGCACCCCCCCCAATTTCTACACGTCGTCCCCTCACGAGCCTGTCACCACTGACGCCACTTCACCCATTCTCCGCTACTCTCGCTCCCCCGTCGCCGCAACGTCGCCAGTCCCCCCTCTCCGCAGCCCCGACGCTTTTCCTCGCCGACCATCTCCGGACGCTCACAGCAGGAAAACTAGATATTGCAGCTTATAGAGGTGAAGCTGCAATACCATCGACGCCTACAAATCCTCTACTGACGCTCCCCACACACCACAGCCTGCTTGACGTAAAAGTCGACAATGTTCCTGTGACCGCCCTCGTTGACACTGGTGCGCACCTCTCCATTATGAGCGCTCCTTTACGCCGCCGTTTGCAGAAAATTATGACCCCGTCTACGACGCAGGCAATACGTGTTGCCGATGGCGGTACAGTTGAAGTACTAGGGATGTGCACTGCCCGGGTCAGCATTGCCGATCGTCACACCGTGGTCCTTTTTGCCGTCCTTGCTCGTTGCCCTCATGACCTCATACATGGCCTTGATTTCCTTTCGGCACACTCGGCCTTAATTGATTGTTCTTCTGGCACACTCTGCCTCGATCTCCCACTTCTGTCAGATAACTGTGAAAAGCCCGTCAGCCGCTTGAGCCCAACCACTTTTGTTCGCCTACAACCTCGAGCAGTCACCTACGTGTGTTTGTCATCGACCCCTCCAGTTCCTGACGGCGACTACGTCATCACACCGATAACTGACACGCGACTGACGCGCAGTGTTACTGTACCGCATACCATCGCCAGCATAACGGATAACTGCGTTTTCCTTCCGCTCCTGAATTTTGGCCTCACCCCCCAAGTGTTGCCCTACCAGATGTCGCTTGCCCAACTCACTGCTCTAACAGACGATGGCATGAAGGTCGTCGCCGTAACTGCACCTGACCAAGCTGAAGTCTCACGGTTTCCGAGTGCTGACGACGCCATTTTTCGCAGTATGATTGGTTCAGACCTTTCGCCTGACCAGGCCGATGCCCTCTGCCAGGTTTTGGCTTCATACAGTGACATCTTCGATATCCATGAGCATCCCTTGGGCCAGACTAAGATTGTCACTCACCGAATTAACACTGGTGACTCTGCGCCCATTCACCGTCGGCCTTACCGTGTGTCCGCATCAGAGAGAGAAGTGATTCAAAAAGAAGTGGCCAAAATGCTAGCGAAAGACATCATCGAACCATCATCTAGCCCTTGGGCCTCCCCCGTGGTATTAGTAAAGAAGAAAGACGGCTCCTGGCGTTTCTGCATTGATTATCGGCACCTCAACAAAATTACCAAAAAGGACGTGTATCCTCTTCCACGTATTGATGACGCACTCGACTGTCTCCATGGCGCCACCTTCTTTTCGTCTCTCGACCTCCGATCAGGCTACTGGCAAATTGCTGTAGACGACATGGACCGTGAGAAGACCGCCTTTGTTACCCCTGACGGCCTTTACCAATTCAAGGTCATGCCCTTTGGTCTCTGCAATGCTCCGGCAACCTTCGAGAGAATGATGGACACACTGCTACAGGGATTTAAATGGTCTACGTGCTTGTGTTACTTGGACGACGTGATAATCTTCTCGCCCACCTTCACAACACACCTTGAACGTATTTCGGCCGTCCTTTCTATATTTAGACGGGCTGGCCTCCAGCTCAATTCCTCGAAGTGCCACTTCGGCCTTCGTCAACTTACTGTGTTGGGCCACCTTGTTGACGCTTCTGGTGTCCGACCAGACCCGGCCAAAGTACGCGCTGTCACGAACTTCCCCGTTCCTCGCTCTGTCCATGATGTTCGCAGTTTCGTGGGCTTGTGCTCCTACTTCCGCCGGTTCGTGAAAGACTTTGCGGCACTCGCACGCCCACTTACTGACCTTCTAAAACAAAACGTCCCGTTTTGTTGGGGTCCTCTACAAGCTGATGCCTTCTCCCAGCTAATCACCGCTTTGACGACACCACCTGTTCTTGCACATTTTGATCCAGATGCTCCTACAGAAGTGCGAACAGATGCTAGTGGTCATGGAATCGGTGCAGTTTTAGCCCAAAATCAACGGGGCACTGAGCGTGTAATTGCGTATGCAAGTCGTCTCCTTTCCAAGTCGGAACGCAACTATTCCATAACAGAACGGGAATGCCTTGCCCTTGTCTGGGCGGTTTCAAAATTCCGTCCTTACTTGTACGGCCGCCCTTTCCGTGTCGTCACAGACCATCACGCACTCTGTTGGCTTTCTTCACTGAAGGACCCCACTGGACGACTTGGCCGTTGGGCGTTGCGTCTCCAGGAGTACTCCTACTCCAGTTGCCTACAAGTCTGGACGCCTCCATCTAGACGCCGACTGCTTGTCCCGCTACCCTGTTGACCAACCGGACGGATCAGTCATCGAGCCTGGCCCCAGCGTCATGTCCACGTCTCACTGGCTGAGGATTGGTGACGAACAACGCCGTGATGCTTCCTTGCGATCACTCATTGACCGTCTGGGGTCTGCCCCTAACGACGCATCACTCCGCATGTTCGTCCCTCTTGAACGGCACGCTGTACCGTCGTAGTGTCCAGCCAGATGGTCCGGAGCTACTTCTCGTCGTGCCTAAACACATGCGTTCAACGGTGCTGCATGAGCTTCACGACGAACCAACTGCCGGCCATCTGGGCGTATCTCGCACGTACGGCCGTGTCCGGCGCCGGTTCTTTTGGCGCGGTCTCGCCCGGTCTGTTCGACGTTACGTGGCCTCCTGCGAGAAATGCCAACGTCGGAAGCGACCTGCTGCACCCTCCGCAGGACTTCTTCAGCCGATCTCCATCCCTACCGAACCTTTCTACCGTGTTGGTGTAGACCTTCTCGGTCCTTTTCCCGAGTCCAACTCTGGCAACAAATGGGTCGCCGTTGCTATAGATCATGCAACCAGGTATGCCATCACTCGAGCGCTCCCCACCAGCACCGCTACTGACGTTGCCGACTTTTTGCTCCACGATGTCATTCTACACCACGGGGCTCCCCGCCAATTGCTCACGGATCGTGGTCGTGCATTTTTGTCCCGCGTAATCGACGATCTCTTGCGCTCTTCGTCAACGCAGCACAAGTTGACCACTTCCTACCATCCCCAAACGAATGGTCTCACCGAGCGCCTGAATCGCACCCTCACGGACATGCTCTCAATGTACGTTTCATCCGACCACCGTGACTGGGACCTGGCGCTACCTCACGTGACCTTCGCTTACAATTCCTCGCGCCATGACACCGCTGGATATTCACCTTTCTACATGCTATATGGCCGTGATCCGACGTTACCGCTGGACACTCTACTTCCGGCTACTAAACCTCCGCCAAGCGAATACGCACGCGATGCCATCGCTCGTGCCGACCACGCGCGCCAGATCGCCCGCTCTAGGCTGTCGGCTTCACAAGCAACCCAGAAGACCCTCTACGACAGCAGGCATGCCGACGTTCATTTCTCACCCGGTTCACTGGTTCTCCTGTGGTGCCCAGTTCGCCGTGTTGGCTTGTCAGAGAAGTTGTTGTCTCGATACATGGGTCCCTACCGTATCGTCCGCCAGGTAACGGACGCAACCTACGAAATTGTTCCCGTCTCTGAGACCACCCCACCGGCAACCACATCCAGAGATGTAGTGCACGTCAGCCGACTAAAACCGTACCACTCTCCCTCTGAAGATGACGTTTAAAGTGCCCCGAGACGGCGCTTTTACAGCGGGGGGGTAATGCTACGTAGCAAACATATCAAGGGTCAGATATTCTGCCTACAGAAGACGACAAAGAGGACTGGCCTGTCCGGTGTGCTTGCTGTCCGCCATCTTGTCGATGCTCTGCACAGCAGTGTAAATACATCCGTAACCAGTCACGTCTCGTGTTATTTTACGTAACAATATGTATACAAATATGTTGTTGGAATCTCGCCACCAAATACCATTCAGAAGTGACCGATATATGAGATATGGGAAAGGCATTTCAAATGGAAAAAATTAGGTGACACTTGCTACAACCTATTCTGCACTCCACCCTCTCCTACCCACTGTCCTGGCCCTTGCGGGAGTAAAGTTTCGTGAATTGAGACCGTTAGCTGATGCGCGTTTGAGACCCCGGCTATAGCGGAACAAGACGAAAGCTCAGACGCCAACAATGTGGGCGCACAAAGCAGGCTGTGCATGTCCATCTCGCGTGACATGACCACTGGGAGCCGTGACGGAGCCACGGAAAACGAAGGTCTTTATAGAGATTCTATGTAACGAGACTCCGTGCAGTCCTTTCGTTTTAATGGAGGGCTGGAATATTCAAGATTGTTTCCCAGCTTTAGAGCTCTTGCGATGATAAGTTATACATTTATTATATTACTTTAATTACTGTCATCGTAGAATAACATTCGGGATATGAAATGATAAAGAATGCGAACGAAGCCCATAATAGCCAGATGTTAACTATGTAAGCGCCTCGTTTACACTGACTATTAGCTCGCCCATTTCAGATGATTTAAACCAAGTAGCCCCATATGCAAGATGCAAAAGAAGTTCAGTACATATCCAACGTGAAACTCCAAATAGCTTGCCCCACATAAAAGTAGTAGTTTTTCTATATAAAATGAGAAACATGTATGCGCAACGTCTTTGGAACAAACTTAAAAGGACACTAAAGAGAAGAATAATTTTTCCATGATCAGTAAATTCCTCGTTTACAATTCCAAAATAACCCCGCTGCGCCGGAACGATACTCTTAGTAGGCGCGAAAATGCGGGTGGCGACGCCACCTTGAAATTCGCGCAGCAGAAGTCGTCACATCATAGATTCTGACGGAGTGTACTGGGGCCTACGTAAATCCTAATCGGTAAAAATGAAGTAAATTGACCTCTGAGTGGCCCATAGACTTAACATGCCAAGTTTGAGGAAATTTTGATGAGCCAGTGCCCCCAAAATACGACGAATACAGTTTGAAATCCGTGACGCCACGCGCGGGAGATTTCAGCGCAAAATTCTAAAATGGAACTTTGACCTTGATTGTTTCCTGTGGTAATAAACTTATGCTGTTGAAATGAATGACATTCGAGTTCTCAGAGCACACATAAGTCTAAACCGATTCAGTGTTTCACTTTAGTGTCCCTTTAAGAATTGAGAAAAGTCCAAGCCCGGCCCGACCCGAGCCCGCCACCTCAAACCCGGGCCCGGCCCTAAGCCCGGAGCTTCAGGCCCGAGCCCGGCCCGGGCCTGCCGTGAAACCTACTTTACCCCGACCCGGCCCACGGGCCGGGCTGGAACACCGGGTAGGCCCGAGCCCGTGCAGTGCTCTAATACATACTAATCGAACTATTCAATTAGAAATTATTTGACCAAATCGCTATTTGCTTCAAACCGCAATTTGACTATTCGCCCATCCCTACAGCTGACCTTAGGCTACGAAAGGTAAGATGCCAACTAATAATAGTCAACATCGTCAAGAGCACAAGATCACCAAGTAGATGCGTTCCAGTACCTTTTCTAATGCCTCATGTAGCTCTTCATACACAACACCTCTCATCCCGTCTCGGATGGCGGCCGAGAGCCACTGCATCGTTCCCTCCTTTAG
>JALIZH010015293.1:0-101482 GCA_030522465.1 Rhipicephalus appendiculatus
TTTGCTTCCAACTTCAAAGCTAAGCTGCCTAGCTGCTACATGCCATGCCTAGAAGTTGAAGTGAAGAAGGAATGTCACTGGAGCCAACATTTCAAATAGGGGGCTTAATTCTCCTCTTCAGGGCAGCATGCATGGGCTCCAGCAACATTTCTTGTTGAATGACTTCACCTCACTTCAAGGCTCCATCTTCCCTTAAACTTCTGTCACGTTTTGAAGAACTCCAACAAAGAATATGACAGAGCGTCAATCTATGTATTTTTGTCACTTTTTATTGCAATCACAGAACGTCATCCTTGTGTGTGCAGCCAGCACTGGTGAACATCTTCATATTGTCTCAACACAAAACTGCTGCGTCACTCAGATTTACATTTTGCCAAGATGCTTAAGTAGAACAAAACAAGAACCTGCAACTCCAACATCATCTATTCACAGAATTGGTGAGCACTGAGAAAGCGATGTCTCAGAGTTCTGGTGCAGCCAAAGAAAATAGTTTCACACCAAATGCTGACAATGGTAGAGAATTCGATTACCATCAAGACGACTGCCTCACTCCAGCAGGCGAGAATTGAAAGTCGTGTGTATAAAACAAACCTACGAAAGGCCGTACACAAATTAATTGCCAGAAATGCCCCTCCACAGTGGAAGACTGAATTTGGTTGGCAATCACATATCCACTCCACAAGTGATATTATCCATAAATAGCTAATGCCACTTCTTCAATGCACACCACAAATTTCAGCAACTTGACAATGAAACTTCCACAGTCATCACAGTGCATGGTACAACCCCTCCTGTAAAACAAACAGGCACGATTGCACAAAAATAAGCTTGCTTGGCAAACATTTGGTTCGCTCATTTTTGAAAAAGAAGTTTACAATAGCTAACGAAAAAAATCATTGATGCCACAGTTACATTCAATAACTGCTAAAAACTAATGCGCATCATAGGCTTCTAACATTTCCATGAATTGCTAGTTAGTCAAAGTAGCAATTACAACGTAGTAGCAGAACAATCAAGTTTTGCTACCGAAGCTCCCCTTTCTTTGCCACATGTCCCAAATACTTCAGAAGTTAAGCTCACAGCATGCTAGTAACACCTGGTGACTGAGAACGGGAACAATTACTGTAGTGCTTTCACCAAGAAAACCAAGTGCAGTTCTCGTTTCATCCCACCAGGTGTTCCCACCTACTCATTTTTTTTCCTCATTGTTATTTTATGAGCAGTTCCTTGAGGGATATTTTATGTCACACACTTGCGCAGCCAGTGATGCCGAGTTATGCCCTCATAATTTCTTGCTCCACAGGAACAAAAAACATTTCGGTGAGTGCCCTGCTCGCGTCATGGCCGAAAGAGCTTATGCGAACATGCCTTAAAACACACCTACATCATCATCCGATTACCACAAGTATGGTATGCAGCAGGAGTACGGGGATGTGTTGCATTTCTTCACAAAACATGCAGTCTTCGACATCGAAAACACGAGAGGCATAGTGGTAGATCTTTGTTCGTTAAGCACACGGAGGAACGGGTGCTTAATAGCAGTTTTGCAACCTATGATACATACATACATATTGCTGGAAAGAGTACAACCTTTCAATGTAGTGCTCTAGTAACTGTTTACACTTGGGTTTGAGCTAAGGCCACACTCTAATGAAAAACAGGACCTATCTAAGTTTACACACTGCCCCACTCATTGGCAGCAATTCAATTAACAATCTGTTGCCACAGCACAAAAAATGCTTGCACCCCGCAACAACATGCAAGCATACAAAGATACATGCAGACACATCAAATCCAAATGCGAAATGCCACCTCCACACACAGTAGTGTGGAATACTCATTGCACACAATTTTCTCTCTGTAAACAAAAAAAAAAACAAAAACAAAAAATCTTCAGAGGCAAAAAACCATAAAACATGCTAGAACAGGTAGCCAAACTGTACTTATACACAAGTGTAAAAAATATGACAGCAAAAAATAAATAAATCGAAAGCTGATAAAAAAGAAATAAGAATGCCTGAGGAACTACGCTGACAAAGATTCCAAGGCAGAATTCGTTAGCACGATCTGCCCAACAGTAATTCACAAAGGAGGGTTCTAAAAGTTTTACGACTTCAGACAGCGACATTGCTGAAAATTTTGGCTGTTCACTGCTCGTACGACCATTGAGTGTAGTCGGCCCTTTGTATGTAGTCTGAGTCGATAGGGAAAAAACCGGCACAATCATCTCTTTCAGCCATTGGAAAAGGATGTTTGACGCAGTCGAAGTTTGTGTTCGCGTTTTCTTGTCCTTTTATAAAGGCACCTAGTTTAATTTCAAAATGTTATAAGTAAACCTCAATGTGAAGAACTTGTAGAAGCTTTGATTTGAGCACATACTTAGTGTCAAGTTTATGGATGCCCTAAAGAACAGTTCCACTGCAAAGGCTGCAGCTTTAACGTTAAGCCAGCTCATCTGTATCAGTGTTTGCAAGGCAATCAAAGGGGACACTAAGAGTGGATGTTCATGCTTGCATCCTTTCTTTTGTTAATATTCTGTTTTGTTCAGTTCTGAGTGATACCCTGTTGATTGGTCTTAGGAGAAGTATCCTTTAAAACATCACGCCATAAAATTCTTCTTGTCCTCTTTTGCTTATGTACTGTATTTTACAGGGAAGGCTTCGACAACCACTCTAGTATTATGCTTTAGGATAACTTGATATTCCCATGTCTGGTACTTGCTGAAGGAAACGTAGCCACTACAAGGACAGGAATGAAAGCAGAGAGGCAGTGAAGACATTGAGGATGATATCAGCAGTATACCCAAGTGATTTATAAAACAGGCCGTGATGAAGTGTATTAATTGTTGAATAACACTGCGATAGAGGACCGAAAGGTGTAAATTCTGATAAATAGACACAAGTTGAGAAGCCATGATTAGGCGGTCACACCTGTTTTACGTTAGATGCTAACACAGTACACCAAAGCAATGCAATATGCAAGGTATCGGCTCGTGGCCAGCTTCATAAGCTCTCAGCTAAGTTATACGGTTGGATCACAAATAATACTGCAATTTTCTTCATAGCACAACACAATTGTTGAAAAAGCTGCCTACGAAACAAAGATTTTCTCCTTAAAAAGTGGCTTTGTTTACCAAGCTCCCACCCAACTATGGTACCATTAAAACTTCTTCACAGCTTTTTTTTTTTTCCCCCGAAGATGAACATTAATATCACTCTGCTTGCTGCTCTTGAGATCTCTAGTAGTTTTCACAATTGAGATTCTGACACAAAAAGAAAATGCTGCCATGTACTCCCAAGTGACTTTTAAACTGTGAAAAGTCTGGAAGCTTGTCTTGCATGTGTGGCAATGAAAACGGCTTTGAGGAACGAAATGCACATGGTTCTACGTACAAGATAAAGTCAAGAAGTGGTACTACTTGGTTAAAACTGTGGAACAGGTACGATTCAGCAGCTTTGTGATACACAGGCCAGTAGGTGCAGCTGCAGACAACATTCCTAACTTGGATCACCCAGAATCAATTCTAACGACGGATTTTCATCAACTTGCTTTCTTATGCTTCAGAGCACATGATCTGTTTCCTGTCTTTCCTTTTCTTTTTTAATGGGTAATTTAGAACAGGTTTCTGGGTTCCGAAAACAGTATTGAAGTGCCTTTCCTTGATGACTAATTACTCTTCCTTGCTTCACCAAAACACCATGGTTTCAATGAAATTCCAATTGTGTGATATTCTGCCTGATGGACGTGACAGCTGTTACTGGAAATGGAGCATTATGCTTTCCAATAAAAGACTGACTTGTATTTGCGAATCCCAAACATGATACGAGCTAAATAATGAATGTAGCAGCTTTTTCAAAACAAAGTAGAACTCGGTACTAATGACATCAAAGTAACGCCCTTGCAATTATAACATGAAGCCATGGTCTGCTTAAAAGCATGCGCAAATCACCGCTGCCTGAAATGTTTGTTGAAGGAAACTAAGCATATGCACGGAAAACATTTTTGCATTTACAAAAGTGGAAGTGCCGAAACGTGTAACCTTACTGACAGTGTGCTTTTCTAAACTTTTCCTCCGAAGCTACGCAGTCACAAGCTCTCATAAATACTTTAGCATAGACTCAGTGTCGTACACATCCTACACTTACTGCTGCAATCTTCACACAGACACAGATAAGGCAGGAGAAGTTTTGCACAGTTAGATGCCTTGGTATAGCTTTCCAAACAGCAGAGATACACACAGCAAGTTTCAGTCACAATGCAGTAACATCACACTCATCCATTCGGCCATACTGCATCCTTGCTAGGGAGCAGCAATCTTCAATGAAGAGCATGACCGGAAGAGTACAAGGTTAATACAAAATTATAGCAACCAGGAACATGCAAGCATTTCGTGTCTGGCCAGTGGGTCAGCGCACCCAAGTTCGTTTTTCACCTGTATACATGTCTCATTTTATGGCAAATCTGTTGCAGAGAAATCAGCAAGGTCGAGGAGGGTTCATGAAAGAAAATATCATGTTCTATCTGACTGTTGGGTGAATGCCAACTTTTTCCCTTTCATTATGTCTTGATTTTCTTTAATAATTGCTTATGATGCAACTGAAAGGAAAGAATTCACTAGGACACACATAAGTAATCCTCGTGTAGGTTCAAAACAAGCTTTCCAAGTTCCTATCTGCTCCAGAAAATGCCTCAGCAACACATTAAAGAGAAATACATGTTAAAGAGATGGTGGACTGCAGTCACTGCTTACACAAATTTTTTGGCCTCATTTATGTGCTTATATTCTGCTGAAATCAAGCTGTGGCTATCGCACGTTTTGTCCTGCTTTCTTTCTGCTTAGAGAAGCCCACATTTTATTCTTAAACACAGTGAAAAAAAAAGTAAGAGCTTTCTGATGCAAGAGATTCGGAAAGATTAAGCTATAAATACCTGTGATGTACGCAAAACGTCAAGAGGCTCTACAAGCTGTGCAAGTCGGGTAACAGTCGCAACCACTTATAACGATACCGGTTTTAGCAATAAATCAGTTATAACAATGAGAAGCTGCTGCACCATCAACTTTGCATGTTTTCCATGGTGAAATAACCTGCTTACAAATATGCCCTCAAGCTGCATTGTCTATTATCACAATGAATTCTGACTGCAGGGTGTTCTTGCCGAAAGGTTATGAAACACAAAGTCCTCGAAAAGAAAGAAGAAAATGAGATATGGAAGCCGTTGCACCTCCACCTGTCACCCCAACAGCCACCTTGTGCTTATACAATATGACCTGTGATGAAATTTGAGACGTTCTGAAATTTGAGACGTTCTTATACACAGACTTTACACGGCTTGTGGCGGTGTTATGAAAGCATCTGAATTTTCAAGCATGTCCAAAATATCTGCAGCTGTGTTGATGCACATTGGCATATCCCAGCTGATATTTTAGTTTTCTCACAGAAGCCTGTCGTCCCCCCCCAAATTTTGCATGCAACCCGTTTATAAGTCATTTGTTATAACAATGGCATTTTTGTGGCACTTGAGTAATGTTATAAGCGACTTAGACTGTATCATGCGACCAACAGGGAAACGCAACAAAAGAGCAATTGCTTTTTACAGTATCCCTAAAACAATGAAAAAACCTTTCTTAGTCTGCAGAAAGTTGAAAGAAAGTTGAAGAAATGAATGGTATAGGCCAGAGTGCACTCAGTACTATACCCATCATCTCATCATATTTCTGCGCTCTAAGAAGGCCTTCCCTTCTCTAAAACATGCACTACTAATCAGCCCAAGCTGCAATCTCACTGGATGTTATGGTAGTACCGGAAAAACAGGGCCAGCTTATGGCATATGTTTTGTTTACAGACCAATAGCACGTGTCCTCATTTGCGCTATTTTTAAGTCACTTGCTTATACAATATTTCTCGACATTAACATTCTTCATGGCTTCTTGGATAATGTTCACAGGCAAGTGTACATCAAGCAGCAGCATAAGATGTTTAGTCATCCTGTCAAGGAGAAGTGTTTATGAAAGAAAACACCATGCGAGAAGCCAGTAATCCATTCCCACCACAGCATTTTAGAAAGTTAAGACCTATAACAAGAATAACGTCAACGTGAAGCATGACGCTATTTCGAATCGCCACTAGCAAAACTTTTAACAGTTAAATATCGTCCAGGATATAAGCTTCAGTTCCAAGCTCCCGAGAAAAGGTACTACAGCTGCTACTACGGTCGAGGCAAGGTTAAGACGCATCACAATATTCTCTTGCCTGTTCACAACACCAACACTGCTGTCTAAATGTGAAGTTTTCACGCTGCTATATCACATAACCTGGCGGTTTTACGAGCACTGGTATACGTTGATTTGACGCTTTGCTTAACAAAACACATTGCGGGGGTAGTTGGTGATACACCCTTAATTAAAATATTGTAGCGCTACATTCGATGAGGACAGTACCGAGAAGAACATGACAGGAGGGCGCTGACTACAACTATTTTTATTGAAACAACACGCATTGCATTTTAAAGCAATAAAAGGCAGCGAACGCATGTGCATTCCTGAAGGAACAGTAGATAGGGTGATAGCTTGAACAAATCCCACCCTATCTACTGTTCCTTCAGGAGTGCGCATGCGTTCGCTGCCTTTTATTGCTTTAAAATACAATGCGTGCCATTTCAATAAAAATAGTTGGGAGTCAGCGCCCGTCCTGTCATGTTCTTCTCTGTTCTGTCCTCGTCGAATGTAGCGCTACAATATTTAAATAAACGACGCTTTGCTCCAGAGAGACTTAGCACGCGAGCCACTACGACTCTTCAATCACAGCGATACATTACGATGTGACAACATCAATCTTTGGCTCTTGACTAAGCATTCACACAGAGTCACTGTTCCTACGACCACAGCCTTTTTTTTCTTCTTTGCTGCAGAGACAAACTTCACAAAAAGAACGAAGTACTGGCACCTTCAATGCCAAACGTTGACACGACAGGCATGGATAAAAATGAAATGAGCTTGTAAAAAAATCACATCTTGTGTGTGTGCAACCTGCACAAACTCAAATGCAAACAATGTACAGTCAAACCTAATCATAGCGGAGTCGCGTCTGACAAAGCAATAGGTTTGCTATATCCAAAAATTCATTCTACGCCCATATTAGAAACATTGAATTATTGACACGACTATTCTCTGCATACTTCCTTATAAGCAATAATTTGTTATAGTAGCTGCATTCATTATATCTGGCTTATCAGTATAGAAGTTCTGTAGTACAGACTTCCAGAAAAGTAATGGATATTAAGTGTGATGTCCAGCTATTACAGATCAAAAGCGATAGTCACGACGTGTCCAAATTTCAAGTCCTTGTATCAGTTGCTTCTTGGTGAGCTGCACAAAAGCCATACAGTGCACCCTTTCACATTATTTTCGCTAATATTTCATGCCCACCAAGCACGACACCAGAAGAAAAGAATGATAGCACAGTACATGGAAACCGTACAGTGATAAAAATTTCTTAGTGTATCAGTTGCATCAGTTTTCTTTTTTTCCAGGAACATTCGTTATTATTGCAAGCCTCTGTTTACTTTTGCATAACAATTATTACACATCACGGAGAACTAAACATGCTAACGTGCTTACAGTGACGACTACAAAAGACACTGTTGGCAGGCAGGAGTAAAAAATAAATAGTCTCATGTCCTGGACCTTCCAAAAACAACGCCTTGTGCCTTCTATAAGGCAGACAGTACAGGCGAAGCGATGAATGTGCTGGTGGGACAGCATTTTTATTAACGGTAGGCACGAGATCACTATCAGGAGCTAGCAGAAATCCTAGATGACAGAGAGATGCAGTTCATCGTTATATAATAGCACAAACTAGGAGTGGTCAAACTAGTGCAGCTTTTCTGTGTACTCTCAGCTCGCAGGGAGGTTATGTGACAAGCAGACATTTTGCAACTTAAATTGCTTACTATACTGCCTTAAACAGGAACACATGTATCAGAGATCATCCTGTGAGTTCGTATTCAAATGTAATTTCATTCTCGAATGCGCATTCAATCAAGGATAGTGGGCCCCATGCGACCGTATGAGAAGATACAGGCGACACCAAGTGGCCAAAGGCAGACAGCAAATAGTGTGCAACTAAGCTCTGACTATCGCAGATCATTAATTTACAAAGGCTGAACTGCGGTAAGCAACCCTCAAGAAATTTACCAGATTATCAGAACAATGTCGTTAAATTTCCAAGAAGTTCGAGTGTGCTGCCTAGAACAGAGTAGTTGAGGATTCCACCCATTTGTGCAGGGGGTTGCTAAAAAGAAAATGCATGAGCTATGTACAGCTAGCATTCTTTTTAATTTCACTCTATGCAACAAGTAACAAGGACCTCGAGCCTAACAGAGTGAATTTCGACGAAACGAAACAGGTGCAGCAGTGAACAGGTGTACAAGCAGTCCTTCAAACAAACATTAGACGAAACAAGCGCACCCCTATTTTCAGAACGGGCACTTCCTTATGTAGGCGCTGCTTTTTCATTAGTTCAGGCAATGAGCAACATTGTCATCTTGCCTCAAAATGCACTGAAACAGCAGCGACCATGCTACAAGTGAACCGACAGCCATGAGCTCTGCTAATATTTGAATACAGTAGGGTATTCTTTTCCTAGCTTTCAATCTCTGCCACATTTTGCCTTACAAAGGCCACATTACTTGAAACTCCTTGGCTCTTGCCAAGACGCTCTTGAAATCGACAAGATCCACCGAATGCAGCACTCCATTTAGAGTACACTTCATCACAATGGTGCAGCGAGTTGAACGCTGTCGTCCAACGAGGGTCAAGTTGCTCGGGAAATGACTTCCCAATACCACACACCGTTTCAGAGCTGAGCGGGTGAACGCAGTTTTGTTGTGTCACAAAGGTGATATCGACGAGCCAGAAGTGGTGTATCGCCATGGTATCGAGCGCCGATGCTTCTGGGTACAGACAGGCCAGGATTTTGTCAACTCCAGGATTCGATGAGCTGGGAGGGCCACGCAACATATTGAAGACAGGCACGAAAGGTGCTAATGTGGACGTAGTCGAGGCTTCACTTAATCCGCAACGATGTCACACAGCGGGCTAACGGAAACTGCCAAGAGGCAAGACGATGTAGACTTTGGCGGAGGGGGGGCTCTGCATCATTCCTCTTCGCGGCAGCTATGCACAGCAGGCAAAGCAACGTGGAGTGTCTAGGAGTTGCTGGCTCCGCAGAAAGGGTCGCAGCCCGACGAGGAGGTCCGCTCCAGGTGGCTGAGCTCTTCTTGGAGCAACTGCAGGGTGGCCAGCAGCGAGTGCTTCTCTCCTTCCAACCGGTCCAGCTCTGCACGCTGCTCCTCGATCTGCCGCCGCTCACCCGCACTGTTGTTCTCTAGCTCAGTTACCTGCACATGCAAAGGGAAGACATCATGCACATCAGCTAGTTAAGACAGGAGATACCTAATTATACCAAAGACAGGAGATACCTAATGATACCACGTGTTTGTGCAGAAACATGCATGATCTTTAATTGGCATAGATAACTATGCTGGTCATCACAATCACCAATAAATTCTCGCTCAGTCATGCGTCACCTATAGCCAAGCAGAATGTAGTATACTGGCTGTAGAAGGAAAAGATTCACAAACTGGCACTCTGACAGTGAGAGGCCGTGAAATGTGAACAACACTGCAAACTAAATTTATTTCAATAGAACACACCTGTACCTGCTAATTCGTGCCAGTGCCACCTCGGGAAGCAGTGGTGCTGTTGTGTCCTTTGTTTAGAAAGTTGGATTTTCTGACAACCCCACACTTTGTGCCCTTCAATCGAGCTGTAAACGTCCAAAAAAATCGTCCATAAAGCATATACCCAGTAGTTGATAGCCACACAACTTACATAATAGTTGGTTGGAAACTTGGTAGCCTCTGCACAGCAGCCTGATGCTCAACCAACCAGTAACAAATGCGACAGCTGCGAACTTTGATCACAGGGGTGAGCCTCGTACCAGCGTTCTATGCAAGTGGATGTGTCCTGCAGAGCTCTTGCGTATGCGAAAGACGCTCTGGCGTCTCTTGCAACGCTTTCCCTTTCATTCTTCTTTGTGTCGGTCTGTACTTCGCCTGGTGAGCCTCACTCAGATGACTGTGACTGTGCTCCCAATGACTGTCGGTCGTCTGTCGTGTGTGGCGTGTTTTCTCTCGCGACACACGAACGCTCCCATGGCGAAGTTTGCACCCCCGCTTCGCACGCCACTCACAAGGGGCCATTGCCGCTCGTCTATTATGTCAGCTGCCTTCCAGCTATGAAGAGTTACGATGCTGCAGGGCCCTCCACACAAAGGCTGCCTCTCTCGAGGACTTGTGACAGACAAGGAGCGCTGCGCCTCCTCCTCAGCAACTGCCAGCGTCTTGGCTGCTCTTAATGTCGTCGTGCTGGTGGGCCCATGTGCGTGCCCGACAACACTATCATCAGCACCTTTGCAACAGGCGGCCTTGCCAGAGTTGTCGCCCACACCAGGAAAACACTTTTTTGACCACAGCATTTGCCACTGCCTGCGGTCACACCGGACGAGCTAACGGACACTACGAGCTCCCGGAAGCAAAGCTGTCGTGATGATGGGAGCGAATGTGATGCTCCACGCAGGCATGTGCAACCAGTACTGAACTCCTTGCTGTCAGACAAGCTCAGTGGCTACAACGCACTGCCGTGTTCCGCAGATTTCGACAGGTGGTGACGAAATGTTGCAACCGAGCACGACAGCTTCGACGCCACAACTAGCTAAACATCCAGCTGTGGCTTTTCTAAAGGAAAATCCACAACCGATGACCATGACTTCACCAGCAAAAAGAAGGGCAAGCCCAAATGCCGCAAGCCACCTGCTGCTGCTCTGCAACTTCCAAAGCAGCCTGCGGTCAACAAAGCAGGTTCTGAAACCGCCTCATAACCTCAGTGCAAAAGGGAGGACCTTCACAGCACCAACAGAATGGGAAATTCTCAACCACAGGCCACCGATCCAGCCCTTGAGGATTTCACGCTAGTGTGCTCAAGGGGCGCTCGCTGACAGGCAAGGACTGTCATCAGTTCGAGCAAGCAAAAAGCCGCCGCATTCTGCCACCATTCGCTTGACTCCCAAACACCGCTTGCAACGTCGACTTGAGAAGACCAGTCCGTACCACAATGTCCATCGCCGCCGGAAGACCTGACACGAATTGTTCGTCGTGAACTGGAGGCAATGGCGCCCTCAGCATTCTATTCGTGCAGCGCCGATGCCACCCCTGTTACCGTTCCTCTCGTTCAAGCCATCGTTCGCCAGGAACTTGAAAATACCGGAGTGCACGCCGTGTGCTGTCGCCGCGCCCAGAGTCAGCGGACGCCCTTTTGCTATGTCCTCAAACCGACAGTTTTCTCCACGTTCTCGCAACCCAGCTGAGTGGAGAACTGCAGATGACCACCCGATATGTTTCAACTGCCACCGCGTTGGACATATAGCTCGTTACTGCCGCAGCACATGGTCCTCGGCACCTCGCGCAATGCCCAATATAACCCGATTCGACGGTACCACCCAGAACTTTTCACCTGCTCCTGAGTCTAACGCCGTTGACAATTCTGCTCGGAACAGTTTGTACAGTCGCTCGCCTTCGCCACGTGCGCACCAATCTCGTTCGCCGCAAACACGTCGCCCATCGTCCCGTTCGCCGCAGCCACGACGCCTATCGTCCCCCGTGGCTTTCGGCCGCACATCGGAAAACTAAGAAATGCAGCCCTCGGAGGTGGTGCTGCATTGACGACTACTGCAGCAAATCCTCTCTCCGTATCCACCAGACGAAGTGTAATAGACGTTGAAGTAGACGGCGTACCTGTCCAAGCACTTTTGTCGACACTGGCGCAAACATATCTGTTACGAGTGCCAGCCTACGCACACGTTTAAAGAAAGTCCTGACACCAGCAGCTACACAAATGCTCCGTGTGGCCGATGGCGGCACGCCAATGGTTCTTAGTATGTGTACTGCCCGCTTAAGTATAGTCGACCAGCCCACTTCAATTCTCTTCGCCGTGATTGACCACTGCCCTTATGACGTTATCCTTGGCCTGGACTTCTTGTCAAATCATTCTGCTCTCATCGATTGTGCTAACGGCATCCTGCAGCTAGAACTGCCTCAGCTCGTCGCTGCTACCAACACTACCTCACCGCGCCTGTGGCTCTCTTCAAGATGTGCGTCTGTCACCTCAGGCAGCCACTTACGTCGTTTTGACCGCACAGCCACAGGTTCCCGATGGTCAATATGTTCTCTTTCCCATCGTCGACGTCCTTTTGAGCCGCAACGTTACCGTTCCACATACGCTTGTGACTGTCACCGACAACTGTACCTCGCTCCCACTTATAAATTTCAGCTTGTGCCCTCAAGTGCTTCCCCGTGGCATGTTCTTGGCCAACATATCTAATGCTGACAAATTTGAAATTGCAGCTCTCGCCACCTAGACTGATTTACTTCCATCTACTTCAGCTAACAGCACCTGTTCTCTGCTGTATGATTTCTCGAAGATGATTGCACCCGATCTCAACCCTGCACAGGCCAATGACATCTATCGCCTTCTCGTGTCATACAGCGACATTTTTGATTTTGACGACAGACCTCTAAAGCAAACGTCCGTCGTTCAGCACCGTATAAACACTGGTGACACCAGTCCTATTCGACGGCGCCCCTATCGGGTCTCCCACACTGAGCGCAGGGTTATCCAAACGGAAGTCGACAAAATGCTCAGCAAAAGTGTCATCGAACCATCAAATAGTCCTTGGGCCTCCCCTGTCGTCCTTGTGAAGAAAAAAGACGGTAGCTGGCGCTTCTGCGTTGACTATCGCCATTTAAATAAGATTACGCGAAAAGACTTATACCCGCTACCGCGCATCGATGACGCGTTGGACTGCCTGCACGGCGCTACATACTTCTCGTTCATTGATCTTTGGTTCGGCTACTGGCAGATTTCTGTCGATGCAATGGACCGCGAGATGATGGCCTTCATAACACCTGATGGTATATACCAGTTTAAGGTCATGCCCTTTGGCCTCTATGCAACGCTCCTGCGACATTGAAATGGATGATGGACTCTCTACTACGTGGTTACAAGTGGTCTACTTGTCTTTGTAACCTGGACGATGTGATTGTCTTTTCTTCCACCTTCGACAGCCACCTGACCCGTCTCACCGCAATTCTCGCAGTTTTCAGAACAGCCGGGCTTCAACTGAATTCCACGAAATGCCAATTTGGCCGCCGTTTACCGTGCTGGGCCATCTTGTAAGTGCTGACGGCGTCCAACCTGATCCCGAAAAGATCCGCGCTGTTCGCAGCTTTCCTGTGCCCCGCTCTACTTCTGACGTCCGGAGCTTCATCTGCCTATGCTCTTACTTTCGTCGTTTTGTGAAAAACTTCGCCGACGTTGCTAGGCCACTGACAGACCTACTGAAGAAGGATGCCACATTCTCATGGGGCCCTGAGCAGGCTCAAGCGTTCACTGCTCTCATCGGCTTCCTAACTACGCCTCCCATACTTGTCCACTTTAATCCATCTGCTCCCACAGAAGTCCGCACTGATGCAAGTAGGCACGGTATCGGCGCAGTTCTCGCTCAACGGCACCACGGTAGGCAGTACGTAATAGCTTACGCCAGTCGCCTGCTCTCTCCCCCCTGACAGAAATTATTCCATCACCGAGAGAGTGTTTGGCTTTAGTTTGGGCCGTCGCCAAGTTCCTGGCCATATTTATTTGGCCGCATGTTCACCGTCATTACGGACCACCACGCCCTTTGCTGGCTCACTTTGCTGAAGGACCCGACCGGACGTCTTGGTCGCTGGGCTTTGCAGCTCCAAGAATTTTCGTTTAGCGTCACCTACAAGTCTGGCCGTTTGCACACGGACGCAGACTGTCTTTCTCGTCATCCGGTGGATCCTCCTGATCCCGTTGCGCATAACCCGGACGGCTGCGTAATGGCGTCTACTGAAATCAGTGATATGCGCACCGAACAACGTCAGGATGAGTCACTGCGCACTATCATCGACGCCGTCCAGTCTGGAAGCCGCGACGTTGAATACCGTATGTTCGTGCTGCATGACGGCATCCTCAACCGCCGCAACGTCAGCATTGAAGGCCGTGAGCTGCTGCTTGTCGTTCCTCGTCATCTACGGCCCGTCATACTTGAACAACTTCACGACGCACCGACGGCGGGACATCTCGGAGTTTCACGCACACACGACGGCATGCGACGTCTGTTCTTCTGGCCTGGACTGTACCGCTCCGTGCGTCGATATGTCGCTACTTGCGACCTATGCCAACGCCGGAAAAGACCTCCTTTGCCGCCAGCTGGATATCTCCACCCAATTGAAGTCCCCTCTGAACCATTTTATCGCGTGCGCCTTGACCTGCTTGGCCCTTTTGGGACGACTACTCGGGGAAATAAGTGGATCGCCGTCGCCACGGAATTATGCGACACGTTACGCGATAACAAAGGCCATGCCAACTACAGTAGACTCTCAGTAAACGGAAATCTGTTAAACGGAACTGCTGCTTAAATGGAACAAGTGCTTCTGACTAGATTGGTTTTGTTCTTGCATTCTGCAGCCCTGGTCATCTCTCAGTAAACGGAACTCCTGTTAAATGGAACATAATTTCCCGGTCCCTTCAGGTTCCGTTTAATGAGAGTCTACTGTAGTTGCGCCACTGACGTCTCGGATTTTCTTCTTCATGACGTCGTCCTCCTCCACGGTGCACGCTGACAGCTGCTTACAGACCGCGGCCGCTCTTTCTTGTCCAGAGTAGGCGACGACCTCCTTCGCTCTTGTGCCACAGAGCACAAGCTGTCTACCACCCACAAACTAATGGTCTAACTGAACGTCTCAACCGCACGCTCACAGAGATGCTTTCAATGTACGTCTCTCAAGATCATAGGGACTGGGACGCCACGTTGGCCTATGTGAATTTTGCATATAATTCCTCTCGACATGACACCGCGGGATTTTCACCTTTTTGTGAAGAAGAAGATCTTTTGTATGGTCGCGACCCTACATTCCCATTTGAAACCGTCTTGCCTCCAGTGCTATTTGCTACCATGTACGCTCGCGAAGCCATCGACCGGGCTCACTGGCTCGTCAAGTCGCCCGATCTCGCCTCGCCAGGTCGCAGGATATGCAAAAAGCCCACTATGACCACCGGCATCGTAATATGAAGTTTGTCCCCAGATGATTGGGTGCTCATCTGGTCACCATGTCGCCGTGTAGGCCTCTCCGAGAAACTCTTGCCCCGCTACGCAGGACCCTACCAAGTCTTGCATCAAGTTAGCGATGTCAACTATGAGATAGCGCCATTGCACTTTGATTCATCACCAAGTTCGCCACCTGTTGACATTGTGCATGTTTCGCGGCTGAAACCCTACTTCTCTCGCACATCTTCTCCGGAGTTGCGCCGAGACGGCGCTTCAACGCCCGGGGGTCCTGTTACGGAGACGAAGTGAAGGAAGACGAAGAGCGAGAGAAGCTGACTGGCGCGCGAGTGTGTTGGTCAGCCATCTTGACTCCTGCCTGTGTTTTTCCCAGTAAATACATCTTGTATATACCCAACCAACATCGTAACAATATGCTAAGCTACAGAGACCAGCACAGGCTGGTGATAGCCAACATCAGTCAAACTCATTCCTTGCCGGTCATAGCTCAAGGCAAAAGAATGGTGGCATGACTTCTCTAAGGTGTTCTTGAAAGATAGGTTAGTGATTGTCCTCTTAACCACTTTAGAATGCGCCAAGTGATAAGGGAGAAGGGCCTTATTTGTGCATGGCTTGTAATGCCAACAAGAGTGACTATCCTTTATTGACAAGCATAGATCCAAAAAGTGCATGGTTCCATTCTGCGGTAGCTCATGTGTCATGTCCATGGGGTTTTAGGCTATTGTGAATCATTGACAACAATGTGTGTACCTCAACTTCAAACTGATCAGAACCACAATCAACAAAACACATAAAATTGTCAAAAAATGTAAAAGCTTTTAGTACCAGTTTGTACCTAGTAACCTTTCAGGCAGCTTCATACCAAGATGGCCCAAAAAGAAGCCACCAAGCCAAAAGAAATGCAAAAACCAATGCAAATACCCCATTTTTGTAATTGCAGTGTATCGTCCCACAAAATACAGGTAGATTTTAGGTAATACTGTAGAAGTTTTAAGAAGTGCCGGCACAACAGTTCAGTCTCGTTCAGGAAGCTAATGACACCGTACCCATCAATGACCTTTTCAATACAGAGCAACCGTTCGTTATGAGGCAAGGAATACAAAAACCAAATCCTTAACGTCAGTTGTAGCCGAGAGAACAAACAGAGAGATAGATGAACGCATAGGGAATGGCGAAAGGGTGAACTGGAAAGCAGAATGTCAAATGAGACTGAGCGTAGACAGGATGGGAAAAGGGTGAGGAAGAAACCAGAGTGCCACTCGAGATGGGTCTAGAGTAGTGCTCATCATCTGAGAGGTCTGATGGTGGTGGCTGCTGTGACTCACAACCACACATTGGCTCTCGCTATCTTCAAATAGTGAGACAGTTAGACTGCACTTTGCTCTATTTGCAACATGCCGCGTGAAAAAGGTAGTTCGCACCAGTCAATATATCCCAAAATGAAAATTCCAGGGGTGGAACAGGGTACATGGGTTTGGGAGCAGTCCTGGGAGCAGGCAAAAGTGCCTTTTGTAGCAGGCTTGGAGCATCCAGAAAGACATTTTGGAGCAGGCTTGGAGCAGTCAGAAAGGCCTTTTCGAGCCAGTTTGGAGCAGTCAGAGAGAACGTTCAGAGCAGATGTCGCCCCGTTTCACAGCACATGTGAAGCAACATTTGTCCAATGCTGTATTTTTTCAAACACTAAGCTAAATTGTGCAATAGCCTTATTATCACGATAACAATATGGACACTCTCGAGAAGTGTTTTTGCCGTCGCCGTCATGTCCCGTATAAAGACCAAATTGATAACATGCCCCCCGCCCATCGTATGTTCTGCGCGCGATCGGGGCCGACGAACGTGGTTGAAGCAGAGATATAACGAGCCAGCCCATATCCGTTGCTCGTAGGGCGCATGCAATAAGATCACCCCGCTTGCGGAAGCTTGCCGTCGCAACGGAGAGGAAACACCCTGCCCGTCTTGAACGAGCACGAAAAGACGCGATGGAAAGGGGGGGGGGGGGGGAGGTGTCTCTCGGGCAGGAACTGTGGACTTTGCTTCTATAGGTAGTATTCACTAAGCTCTTCCTGCAAGGTGGCGCTAGCGAGTGCGCCGTCATAGCCGTGGTCTATCAGTGATACAGCACATGACAGCCCGATTTTTGGCGGCGCTACACTTAACTAACCCGTTTTCTTAGAAAAATATCAACATAACACGTACGTGCTGCAGAGAACTTTGGTTGTGATTCGACGATGATGTCCGCGCGCGACACCACAAGTATGGCGATCGCCGCGCTAGCGCCCTTTGCGGATGACGTCACGTGAATACCTCCTATAGGCTCTGGTGCGTGCTAGCTCGGCAGCCATCAGCGGGCGGCTCGCATATACTTCGACACGCTGCGCTCTCATCTCGGGAAGACTGTGCGAAAAGTATTGCTCTCCCTGGCATGGCCGTATCCTCTTACACCAGCGTTCTCTAGAGTTACGTGAGGTCGGATCCAAGAGTTGGCTGCCAGCCTGAATTCGTACAATATAACAATTTGTTGCTATCGCATTCATTTCTTACCCCTTGAGGTGCAACTGTGACTTATGTAGCTATGTACAGCCACCCATATTTCTTTAACCTGAATGCTCCAGCGTCAACCGCCGAGTTTATAAGCGCCGTTTAACGGAGCACAGCGGGGAAATGAACGAGAATACGCGCGCGTACTCGGAGCCTTGATTAGCAGTCCTGTGCACCTGTCTTTGCTAGGCTGTTCTAGGGACCGGACACCACCCCACTTCTTTTGAGCACTGTTACCGCCATCCTTCGTTTTTTTCCTGAACGCTGCCATGAAGTTGTGAAGAAAATCACAGTTTCACCGCAAGGGTGAAGCAATGAATGCGATAGCAATAACTTGTAATGTTATACGAAATAATGCTGGCAGCTAACTCTCTTGAATCCGATATTGCGTAACTCTACAAAACGCTGGTGTAAGAGAATACTGCCGCGCCAGGGAGAGATGCTCATTTCGTACGCGTTGAGCACAGCACGTAGAATGGTTTACGAGCTATACACGCTGATGCCTGCCGAGATAGCACGCGCGCAAGCGATCGAGGCCGAACCCTTACGATCAAAGTTCACAGCTGCTTCTCGAGCGATCACTACCTTGACGAAACCGAAACTATAACCGTTTCAATGAAACCGAAAACACGATGTTTCAGCCACGTTTTCGGGCATGGGGCTTGATGGCTGTCGCACCTTGGGGCTAAATTCGGGTGCTGCGGCGCAGTGCGGCGCTGGTAAACGAGTTTGGCGCAACAGGGGTGGTTCGGCGCAGGATGGCGCAGGTAAACAAGTTTGGCGCACAATGGCGCAAATGGCGCAAATGGCGCAGCTGTTCCACCCCTGAAATTCGTACAGAACTATGCTCAAATTTTACATTAGGAAGTACCGTAATTGTCGGTGAATTTTCTATGCACCAGCCGATCATGAAATTAAAATTTAACCCTTTCAGGCCCAGTGAATCCGACTGGAATCATCAAGCTGGTAGGTCAGTCAGCAACCACCTGGTAAAACAAAAGCGTTGTTATTCCTCAAGAACTCATGTTTAGCATCTGCTCTACATATGCTGCCAACCTGGTACGCATAACAAAGCGAGCTCAGGTGTGAAAGAAAGAAATTACAGAAGTAGTTGCACTGTTCCCCCCATGTCATTCAAGCAGCTATTTTCACCGCGCAGAGATGGAGCAGAAATGGGGCATTTAGGTATTTCAGTTCTGTGTTGAAAATTTGAACTTTGGCTATTGGGCTTTATGCTATCCCATCTAAATAATTTTGTAAGTAACAAATTCAATAATAATAATCGAAATATTATTAAACAATTATTTATTAACATTAATCTGGTCATTAATTACTCTTCGTTGAGAAGTGCGAGCAAAGATCTTTTAAAATTTTAATTTTTTTTTTTGAACTACCATGATCATGCGCATCTCAAAATGTGAAAGCCAGTTGGTTACATTGAAAATAATTAATTTGGGCCTGAAAGGGTTAAATGAAGCTCTGAAAGCATTCCATCAGCGCACAACCACTGACCATGGTGTAGTGGCCGACAACTTCAGATGTGCTTGCTTATGGTTAGTGCATACTACTTCCTTTTGTCTTTTTTCATGATGCACAATCACAACATTGGCAAAATCTCATGTGCAGACGTTTGCTTACAAAATTGCAGTGCAATATGGTTCCGGTAAAAATATTGCCACAAATATAATCTGCTGAAGCTGACAGTCCATTGTAGCATGGTTAGCTACCATATTTATTCGAACCTAGGTTTACAGTTTCTTTTTTTTCTTGGGTAATAATATACCAAACTCTAGACTGGGCTTATATTAGAGGATTAAAAAAAAATGCACCAATTTAAAACTGAAACTGAGAAAAATGGCACACAGCTAGAGTCATGTAGAAAAGACTATATCTTAGCTCCTGCTAGCCATGCCAGTGGCCATATGAAGCATAGCATAAAGTACAGGAGGAGGAGAGCAGTGCCACCACTCCTGCCGCCCATGATAATGGCTGCAGAAATGTATTTTCTGACCACTAACACCATTGCTACTCATCTTGGGCCTACCGTTTCCAAATGTGCCCCGGCAGTCACAGTGTGGTTGACACCTCGCTGTAGAGCAAAATATATTTAGAATTGTCAGCTGTAGAAGGCAACTAGTCAACGATTACTTTCTTGACACGAGAGTTTTGATGGCCGGAGATGTAATGGCAGCCACTGAAGAGCGCATGAGTACAACTTACTGCCAACAATCATGTCTACCAGGCAATCAATGATCTACTAGGCAGCACGGATGGGCAAGCATAGTGCATGCTTTTAACAAGTGACAACCCATATGCGGTGCGCTGCCATTCGCTTCTGTATTGTGTGGAACCGCTTAAAGTGCATGTTGCTGCCAGAAAAGATGGTACACATAGCCCTCCACTGCGTTGGCCCTACAGCATATGCAACACACCTGTGCATGGTCAGAAGTGAGCAGCCTGTGTACAAAAACGTCACTGCCCAAACACTCATACGGCAAGCGTGCGCATATGAGAATCCGGAAAACGTCATAGTGTGAGCACAGTAGGCAATGTGCTGAATGCAAGTCACTCAAGACGATCAGTGCCATGTGACAGCAGTTACCACGTTTCAGAGAAGCAGTGCCAGTTCGCACCCAATAGCCAATCACTGCACGAATGCGAATGCCTGCACATCTACCGTGAAAATAAAAAAGTGGGACAAGTCATCTGCTCTGCCACTGTGTTATCTGTCATAGTTTCGAAATGTTCCTTGGTGTTGAAGAAAACGAACCGCTGTGCAGTGAAGTGTACTACCTGCACCATTCATTATCACAAATAGGCCTGTCACGTTTCAAGAATGTGAAAGAAAGGGAAGAAAAACAGAAAAAGATAGAAAGAGAGAGAACAGCGAATAGACATAAAGAGAAAGATATAGAAAGGCACAAACTCAAAAAAAAAAAAAAAAGATTAAAAAAAAAAAAGAGAGCAAGCACAGCCGTGTATAGTACAGTATAAGAAAGGTTGGGAAAGAGAAAAGCGAGAGGATAAAAGCCTAGCCAACCCAGGACCACCTATGTGTCCACCAGCTCTGATGTGACTCAGCCTTGCACGACTTAGTGCAAGTTGTGCTAATTTTTTTTATACAAGCTTCAGTTACCGTATTTACTCGATTCTACCGCGCCCTCGATTGTAACGCGCACCCTTTTCCGCGACCAAAAAAGAAAAAAAAAAGTAAAACATCGATTGTAATGCGCACCCATTTTTCGTGACAAAGAAAAAGTCCGTAGGAGTCAACCTTCGCACATGCAGAACAACAAGCATTTGGGTTTTCATGAAGTTTGTGAGCCAGCACCTGCTTGCTTTGAAATCGCTCCGCGTTAGCCCTTTTTCTAAGGCTAACTGCATTGCCCGGACCTGGAGCTGGTCTGTCGTCACGGGCCGCTGTGCCACTCGCTGCTCAAGCACATACTCGGCCAGCACCTCTTTGTTTTCGGGAAACCGGCTCTGCTTTGGTCCACTGGAAACCTTTTCGTGAAGCTTTGCTGTCAGAAATCTGCTTCTGTTTGCGTCAGTTTCTCACGCACGTTTCGGGAACTCCGAACGACCGCGATGCGGCCCGATTTCCGTCCGTCTCTGCACATGTAATAACTTTTCTTTTAAATGCCGTATCATGGTGCACTCGTCGAGTCTTTCGAGTCGGCACTTCCATGCCGTCGATGTGAACGCAGAACAAGATGACAAACTCCTCAGCACATGTACGAACTGAAACAATGGCAGAAATGGCCGAGGCGCGTTGGAGGCGGCCATTTTTGAAATGCCGATGGCGATATGATAACCGAGTTTAAGTCTTTTTTTTTTCTTTTTTTTTTTTTCTTTTCTTTTTTTTTTTTTTTTTGGTACTCGATTCTAACGCGCATGCGACGTTTGGACCCGTTTTACCGGAAAAAAAGGTGCGCGTTAGGATTCGAGTAAATACGGTAGGCATATTTTAACCCTTTGATGGTTTTCGCCGTACATGTACGGCAGCACCTAACAGTGCCCAAATGGTTTTCACCGTACATGTACGGCACACCCTTTATCTTTAATACGCGCGCTTTTTTCGATCATTTCTCTCTGTTGGCGTGTGCTGCCACACTTCAGGAACACGTGGAATTTTTTTCATGGGCCGATGTTTCTCCGTTGTTATTTTTTTTTGCTTCGCAAAACGGCGATCCGGCAACCACTTGCGCACCCGAGCGCGTTCGCGGTTCGGCTGGTTTAAAACGCTCGCCTTTTTCCATCATTTTTCTTGCTTGACATATGCTGCCATGCTTCGGGAAACTGTGAAATTTTTTTTCATGCGCCGATGTCTCTCCGTTATTGCTTTTTTTATGCTTCGCAACGTGGCGCGCCGGTAGTCGCTTGAGCCTTCGAGCGCGCCCGCGCGGCTGGTTTAAGACGCGCGCCTTTTTCGATCACTTCTCTTGCTTGACATGTGCTGCCACACTTCGGAACACGTGGAATTTTTTTCACACACCGATGTCTCTTTCTTGCTTTTTTGCTTTCCAAAGCGGCGCGGCGGCTTTCGCTTGCAGACCTGAACGCGCGCATGCCGTGCGGCTAGTTTCGGTTTCGTGCTTCGGTTGCTTATCGCTTCTCGCGCCCGCAAAGCTGATGGCTGTCTGATTTTTAATCTCTCAAAGGGCGACCGCTTGTGACTCTCCCGTTTATTGCTCCTCGAGGCGCGATTACATCTGTTTTGGGAGGAGCTAAATTACACAAACATTGCCGCCGTGGTTGAGTTTCCTGTTTAGGGAACTCGGAAAAACTAACTCCGTCTCGTTGGCGATAAGACGAAGGATCATTGTAGCTTTTTCCCTTGTTTTGCTTTCCGGACGGGCGCACAACCACACAGTTTTCTTCCGTGCGCTCACTCACGCAGTTCGCCTGCGCTGCGGAAGCTCGCGCCGGTTGCTAGGTGCGGGAGTCGAGCGGCGAATCTTCTGATGTGGGCTATTCCCCAAGTGCCGGATCTGATTCATTGGATGTCAGTTCGTCAGCCGAGGATTTACTTACGAGTTCAGACTCGGATGATGATGAAGGAGCGACAACATATATACGTGCGTGATGAGACGATCCGGATCGGATCAAAGGTGACAATTCCCCAGTGTTTAGTTTTAGAGGAAAAATATTTTTTTTACCGGAAAAGTACTCTGGTGCGCTTATTTTTGTAGGTCTGTGAGCTATGTTTATTATAATGCATAATTTTTTATTTATAAGACATCGTAAAAGTGTTTTTGTTTAGGATTTTGCTTGATGTTACTATGAATAAACCATGTGTATGTAACAACACAAAATGATTTTTTTTGTCACTTTACGGTCACGAAAAAAAAATTTTA
Organism: Rhipicephalus appendiculatus; assembly: GCA_030522465.1. Classification (NCBI taxonomy): domain Eukaryota; kingdom Metazoa; phylum Arthropoda; class Arachnida; order Ixodida; family Ixodidae; genus Rhipicephalus; species Rhipicephalus appendiculatus. Next base: position 23,102 of record JALIZH010015293.1, read on the forward strand.
GACAATTTTTTTTCTTAAATAGAATGGTCTAAAGAATTTGTTTCAACAATAAAAAAATTACACATTTTTGGCACGCATTTCGCGAAAAAATTCGACCCTGAAAGGGTTAAAGGGGCCCTGCAACACTTTTTCAGCATGGTAGAAAACACTGCCGATCGGTAGTCGAGCCTCCTGAGAACACGCGAGCCATATAATATAGCACAGCACACAGCATGGTATGAACAATAAATTTTCAATGTCAGCTAAAAAATGCTTTCTCCTCTCTCAAAAAATGACAATACAAGCTCAGAAATCACTCGTCACAGCCATTGTATCAGCCATTGGCTGATTTGAGCATGGCGTGCTCGGTCGTTACTGGGGCCGCCGCGGGAGGCCGCGACTTGTCCACGCGTGCCTGCACGATCGCACGGAAAAGCGGCGTATTCAAAGCAAAAAAGGAAGAGAAAAAGTGCTCAAGGTGACGAGGCGCACGCGACGTATTTTCTTTCCCAGTGCCATCCCTCCCTGCTTAGCTTCCAGCGCTTTCACCGGGACAAGAGAGGAGAGAATTCAATTGCAGCTTGTGACAAATCTTTCTAACTCCGTTTGTACTGGACGGATTCTAAAAATTTTTGCGGCAGTGAATTCGTGAGGCAATAAGCTCCTTTAGTGAATCCATCCCATGGCTAGTTGGAAAAGTGTTGCGGGGCCCCTTTAAAGTACAGTAGACTCCCGTTAACACGAACTCGAAGGGACCACGGAAATTTGTTCGTCTTATCAGGAGTTCGGCTTATCAGAAGTGCCCCCTTAAAAAGACATGCTAACATGCCAAGTGCATCCACATATGTTTCTTGACAACACTGAATGGAGTATGCTTGAAATTGGGTGGAAATAACCAGAAAAAGCATTTAGTTGGCTCAACTTGATAAGAACTATGCCTTCCAGTAGAGCATTTACACGAATCTAACGAGCACCCGATTTCGCGGGTTCATAATAATGCTCTTGAATGTATTGCTAACACATTTTAACAACAAGTCCGTAGCACGGCCCCATGTTGACAATTCGAAAACCATAAAAAAAAAGGGAGAGATAAGCACAATTTTCCTTCAAAGAATGGAAAGTTTATTCTCCTGGCAGTTCATTTTTTTCGGTGAGCCTGCTTTGCTGGCTCTAATATCACTTCTGTATAAGCCTCGATCGCATGCCAACAAAGCCGATATACGCTCAGCTGCTTAAGAAAGTGCGAGCTTTTCTTCGAGGTCGGCATATTTTCCTGTTTTCGGCCCGTAGTAACGTTTCCTGATCGACGTGCAGCTGAAGATCTCCGTTCGCGCTACTCACGGTCACAAGCCTCGGGCACATCAAAAAGATGCAGCTCAGCTGTATTCGGTGTGCAAAATAACCTTCCTTTGTCGTGAGCTTTCATAATGAAAATGGCGCGTCACAATTTGCACTTTACTGGGAAAAGATACGACGCGCACAGGCCCTATGCGAAACAACGCGAACTGCACCCAACATGTGCTCGGCTGCCATTGTGGGAGGGCGATGACAATGCACCTGACCCCTCTGACGGGAGTGCTAGCGTCCCCCAAACGTGGTTTCGGTTTCGTAAGCGATTGTAAGGCACAGGAAATTTTTGTTCTCGTTGTCGCTTTTGTTTGGCTCCCCCCCGTTTTCGCCTCTGTAAACAGCGGACCAGAAACCCTCCTAAGGGGCCCAAGGTGTTGTGTTCTGCTTTTTTCAGTTGAGCCATAGGTGGCGTTGGTTGAGCTCTAGCGGGGGGAACCAAAGAACGTTGGACGCAAAGGCGTGGGTCCCCCCCAGCCATTGCGTCCCCAACTCTTTTTGTTGCTTTCTTTGCTGATAAAGCCCGCACTTTCCCCACCCGCATGCTGGGGGTGAGCTGCCGGCTTTATGAGCTGCTATGCGCTGCCTTTCTTTTCCGCTTATCTCGCTCCCTTCCTCCGCGTCGAGTCGCGATTCGCTTCGGGTCTTTGCATCAGGAACCTTTTTTTTTTTTTTTTTTTTTGTTGTTGCTTTCTCCCGTTCGCCTGAAGCCCCACCAAGACTGCAATGTTTCTTGCGCAGAATCGCCAGCATTGTCGGTCACTGTGAAAGTTCGTCTTATCCGAAGAGACCTGTTCGGCGGTTCGTCTTAAGCAGATTTTTTTTGCATTGAGTCTATGGGAAACCAAACAAACGTTCCCATGTTGTTCGGCATAAGCGAGAATTCGTCTTAACCGAGTTCGTATTAACGGGAGTTCACTGTATGTTATACACTGTCATCCTTTATGAAAGGGAACACACAAGCGCGTGGCCTGCGTTCCGCGGGGGCTGCCTACAGCGCCAGCAACCGACAGCTAAAGACAGCACTTCGCTTTTGCAGTCATCCATTGACAAACAAAATAACGAGTCATGGCCAATGAACAAGTGCTGCTAGATTACTGTATTTACTCGACTGTAATGCAGTGACAATTGTGACGCGAGAAGTGTTCATTGTGTCCAGAAAGAAAAAAATAAATAAATAAATAAAAGAACTGTGCGCATCATTCCACTTCCTAGACAACTTGAATATCGGTATTCGATTGTAGCACGAAGGTCAACTTCAGGTCGCAGAAATCTGGAAAAAAACTCGCATTACATTCGAGTAAATACGGTACGCTCCCTCTGCGCTCGCGTAATGGGCGATGCCTGCAGTGTGACGTCTCGTGCCAAGAAATCGAGCATGTTGAGCGAGTGTTCAGTGTTGAAGCGTGCAGTGATGCACCTTCGCAAAAGTAAACCACAATCAAACCTTCCTCTCAGCGCATCGCTCTCGCCTAAATAGTTCTAGTTAAGGCGAGGTGCGACTTGCATAAGGCAGAGCTTCTAGATTTTGATCGTGCTCGTGCTCCACGATCGATTCATTGGCAGCAGGCGACGTGCTATAGGCATTGCCCATTACGCCATTACACGAGCGGAAAGGGAGCGTGACCTAACAGCACTTCTTCGCTGGCGATGGCTCGTTACTTTGTTTGGCAATAGATGACGTCAAAAGCGGAAGTGCTTTGTTTAGCTGTCGGTTGATGGCGCTGTAGGCAGCTGCCATGGAGTACAGGCCACGCACTCCCGTGTTTCCTTTCATAAAGGATGATAGTGTAAATGGGTCTGTTTTAACAAGAGTATATAGCAGGTTTTTTTCCGGCTGGTGAGAAGCCACTAATCTAGCATTGGCAGTTAGTTTATACATCACTTTCTGCACACTAACTGACGTTCCCTACCGTCTACGTAATAACCAGGCTTTACTGCACTGAAACATTTGCCGTCGCTGATATACTCCTTGAAGTGCCCCACCTGGATTGCTCTTTGCTAAATGGGAAACTGTAAACCTGAACCTAGGGCTCCAAGTTAAGACTGCACCTGCTCGCGTAGAAGGCGGTTGTCCCTTTGAAGAGCATGGAGTTGTGAAAGCCGCTGGCGAAGCCGCTCATTCTCTTCCACGAGTCCGCTGAGGTCCGGTTGGTGCGCCATTGACACCGGCTCCGGTCGAGGCCTGAGCTCTTCTTTTCTCCACAGAAGCTGCTGCACTGCCTCGGTCAGTGACCCTGCAGTATGGGAGACAGAGCGTCCAGTTCACAATGAAGCTGACCGCCACCTTGTTCTGACACAAATCGGTACGACATTATGGTGTGCTAAACTCACCGCATCCGGTGGGCAGGATGTAGACAGCGCCCGAGGGTGTCCTGTCCACCAGGCACTGGGGCACTTTCAGCAGCAGGCCGCCGTTCTCTTCGCTGACTGAACCAGACGACGCAGGATCATCCTGGACATTCGGAAAACCAGAATTAGAACTTCACACAGCTTTGTACATCTTTCAGCACAAGAAAAAGAGGAATGATTTAAAGTACAAGAAACAACCACAAATCTTCAATTAGGAATAGTGTCATACCTAGACTCACAATAATTTACAATAAAACCTCGTTTATCCAGATCTCGTTAACTCAGAAATTCGATTAACTCGGACTCGCGGCGCGGTCCCGGCAAAACTGTGTATACTTCAATGGTGTCAGACGCTCATTAATTCGGAGGGATTTAGCCGCGCACCGGTTAACTCAGACAAATCCGGAGAGCGCAATCGGTACTTCATGGTTAGAATCGCGTGATCTCTGCGGCTTGGAGGCGCAAGCCCTGCTTGACGTAACTGACGGCGGAACCGGAGTTTTGGAGAAACCGAAACCGAACGAACTGCAGCATAATATGATAAGGATGATAGTACATGAGGGGGGAAGTGGCTAGGTGGCGCTAGTCACCACCAGGCGGAATCGCTTCAGCCGCCGGCGCATCCAGTGTCTATTGAAAGCGCAATGGCGGCACGCACGGACGACGGGACGGTGTACGCTGCTGGTTTCTTTGTGTAGTGACTTCGCGCGTAGCGTGCGAACTCGTGCACGTTACGTTCTCCGGCTGTGCTTGTGCGCGTTGCACCGCCGTCATGCTTCAAAATGATGGCGCCCGTCACCGGAGTGAAGCGGCCACAGCAGCCAGAGACAGCGAGCGTGCGCACCACCACCTAATGGGGTTGAAGAAAACTGTTCTAGCACTAATTCTGACGATGAGGCGGACGAAAATAACGCAGTTTTTCATGAAATAAAGGTTTGTCTGTGCCGAGTACATTTTCCTTTTGTTTTCATGGTCCATTCGATAATCCGTAATTCAGTTAACTCGGACATTTTCTCCGGTCCCGTGAGATCCGGGTTAACGAGGTTTTACTGTATTATATTAGGTCAGTAAAGTTTGCTCCATGTTGTGACATTGTGATAGTCTCAGTGATGCCAGGCACGAAGCTTTGAGACAGACTTTATTTAGTGTCTCATAAAGCTGATACATTTATTCCAGGCAGTCCCCAACTTCTGCAGTTATTAAGTGTGATTCTTTGACACATGAGAAGCATGTGTTAAATATTTTTATAACCTTCCATATGGGTCCTTCGAATTGTATAAACCACTATATTTGGACACAACTCGGGAATGGAGGGAAATGCCCCGCCCAGATGACCGGAGTGGGACCAGCAGTCTTCTCTGCAACTAAACAAATAGTTTCACTCGTGAGCCAAACAGTGGAGTCACCAGCCGACGCGCTCAAGATGTGAGTCTAGACTTCTAGCATACCTATTGATGCAAGGCATGTTTGAGGTAGAAGTGCCAGTGCTTTCTAAAGTTGTACAGTCGACGTCCGATTTCCCGGACCCTCAAGGGACCGCGAAAACGTCCGGAAAAACGAATGCACGCGAAAACGCACTTTTTTTATAGGTATATTTCTCTGACGGCGAAGGTCACGGCCGGAGTACTGCATTCCCATTGCCATTCAGCGAATGCATCGTTTAGGTAGCTCTAAAAAGAGCCGTTTATAAAAAAAAATCCGACGTAGCCGGCGCTACCTCGTAGGTCAACACTTTGGCTCAATGAAGTTGCTTATTTTCTTTTGCATGGCGTTCCGCTAGCCCGCGATGATGTCTGCCTCAATTTCAGCTAATGTCACGTTGTCTGATCGATCACAGTGTCAACAGTGCTCGCGTCAACTCCGAGCTCGTCGGCTGTGTAAGCGCTGCCTCGTCGTTCTCGGTGTCCGAGTCATCGGAATCATCCGTAACCTGAACGATTTTGTCATCGGTCAATTCCGCACAGAGCTCGTGGTCTTCGTCAGCGTCGGCGAAGCCCTCAAAGGTTACCCCGGATGGAATCGAAATGCCGGCAGTGCGCAATCGTCGAAGGCAACGTCCGCGAAAACAGTTCCGGAGAGTCTCTTGCGTTACGAGGGGGGGATTTGTGCGCTTCGAAGGCGCGGACGAAGACGAAGGAGCAGTCGGTGCCGTCGCTGTCAACGGCGAATGTTGAAGATCGGGACACGCGAGAGCTGAAGATAGCGCTGATAGCGCGCAGCAGCACACAATCTACCGCAGAGCTTACAAAACAATACGTGAATGAACACCTGATGAACACAGCGAGGTTTGGCTAAGCTACGGCTGGCAACGGATTGGCGTGTGCTAGATTGTGGCGAGGGTACGGTAGCCGCGGCGCGGTGCGGCTGGCCACACCTGTTCCGGCGGTGCGAGCATAGCCTCCGAGATAGCGCGCCTGCGCGCTGTTTCGGAGGCCATCGTGCGAGTAGTGGGGGTTCGAAGATACGAGAAAAACTAAATGGCGGCATTGATGGCGACTTCGAGTTGGCGGTTAGCGGTAAAAAGTCCGGAAAATCGGACAGCGAAGGCTATAGGCGTCCGAAATTTCGGACTTCATAATACATTGACTCTATGGAGAACTTGGCAGTGCCGCAGATGAGTCCGGGAAATCGGGCATGTCCGGGATTTCGGGCGTCCGAGAAATCGGACGTCGACTGTACATGACTAGAGTGGAAAACTACAATGTATGGCGCATGCGGCATTCTAAAGTTGTGCACGACTGTAGAGCTGAACCAGGATTTGCAGTGCATGCCCTCACCAGCAGGGTGACGCTTAGTCCGTGAACCAGGAGGCGCACCGGTATTGCCCGCTGTGGCGGAGGCTCCACCTGCGCCAACTGGGCGAGGCCTGCCAGTGCCTCGGCACTCAACCTCAGGCACAGGCCTCGCACGAGTGCACGAAGGCCACAGCTGGCGGCCTTTTCATTTGCACAGCCACCAGGGGCAGGGCTCTCCCATCGCACGCTGAACAGGCAGCGCTCGTCTTCTGTATCTCCACAAGACCCACCTGGAAGAAACAGAAACAGGCCCAAAGGTTTTGGCAATGGTTAACAACATTTGTTACTCTCTGAACAGTTTTATTTCCACAGTGTTAGGATGCAGTTTTTAATGGCAGTGCATAATAACAATGAGCTCAGCCCCGCTGAGAAGTTCAACTACCTTAGCATGCCACTGGAACTGCCACTGCAGCTATATCCGAACTCCATGTAACGGGAGAGTGTTATGAGGACACTGTAGACATCCTCAAGAAATGCTTTGAAGACAAAAGCATTATCCTCCAAAAACATCTTCGAAGCCTCTTAGATCTGAGCCTGGTCGTGTCATCTCTGAGCACCACGCAACTTCAAGACCTCTATGACAAAGTGCAAGTCCATGTGAGGAGTCTGAATGCTTTTGGAACAAGCCCCTCTAGTTACTGTTCTATGCTACAGGAGATTCTATTGAGAGTGTTGCCATCAGATTTGGTGCTATCATGAACTTAAACAGGTGACAGCGTTCGCTGCGGTATCAACAATACAAAGCAAGCGGATCCAGAGGACAGGATTACTAAAGCAGAGAAATAGTTAGAAGATCTTCCGGACTTCTTCGGTCATCAACTTCAGTGGCGAGCAAGTTTGGCAGCATATGCATCTACGAAAACGCCCGAAGCCGTGTCGAAAACTAGCGATACATCACTGTTTGTTCAGTGTCGCAACTTGTCATCGTCCGCTTCGGTGAATCAGTGGCTAGGGTGCTCGGCTGCTGACCCGAAGGTCGCGGGTTTGATCCCGGCCGCGGAGGTTGCATTTTGATGGAGGCGAAATGGTAGAGGCCCGTGTACTGTGCGATGTCAGTGCACGTTAAAGAGCACCAGGTGGTCGAAATTTCCAGAGCCCTCCACTACAGCGTCTCTCATAATCATATCGTGGTTTTGAGACGTAAAACTCCATATATTATTATTAACTTGTCTTCAGCGGCAGCTCTACAAAGTGTGTTGGGGAAGCCTGACCTATGCCTGTTTTGTAGGCTTGTGCCAATATTCGAATGCTTCGAATATTCGAACGAATATTGCAGTATTCGAATTCGCTTCGATTCAAATTTAAATTATTGAAAATTTCGAAGTATTCGAAACAAACGAATAGATGCATATTAGTCCGTATGTATAACCTCCTGTAAAGGTGGTTTCACTGCAGTACAGCAGACTTTCGGTTACAGCGGACCATTAATCAGCCTCAGTTTGGTCAGTGTATTAAACTAATGGAGTGAAGTTCGCTTTTAACGGACCGCGATAAAACGAGCTATCGGCTACAGTGGACGAAATAAGGGACATTTTTTGTTGAAATTGGGTGCACAAAGCGTACTTTTGCCGCATTGAAGCGGGCTGACAACAGACTTGACCACGCCACTCTCTATGCACTAAAGGCACAGTAATTTTAAACTGTGGCTGGCAACATTGGTGGCTTCCGGCCAAGCCAAGCCTCCAGCCAAGCCAGTCTGAAAGCGCGAATGGTTTAAGTGTTGCAGCTGACTGAAATGCGGTGCCAAGTGATTGCATCATCGCTCAAGGGTGCCCGCCAGTCTCACATCACAAATTTCATTTCGAGCAAAGTGTAAATAAAAGTTTTTCTTTGTGGTTTGTGTTAGAAGTTCGTCACTCATTGCAGTAGCGTTGTTAGGCATCGCGACCAAAGTTTTGAAAGTAAGACGTTCTCGTGCACCAAGAAAATGAGTTCCACTGTTAAATTAGTATATTGAGAGGTGCCGAGGTGCTGTTCAGTTCAGAACTCTCAGACCAACTCGAGCCGTGGAGGCTGCGCGGGAGCAACAGCTCCCAGTGGTCAAGAGGCAGCCCCATTTAAATATGCCTTCCCGTCCTCACAAATAAAGAATTTATGCCAAGCCGATCAACAGAAGTGGCTTAAAAAGCCTGATGGAAACGTATTTATCATCAGGCTAAGCTTTGCTGCTGTGCAGGGGCCACATAGCGTTTGTGCACCTACCGTAACGACAATTGCTAATTAATTAGCACTTGCGCTGTAATTTGGTTAATAACTGCTGCTGGTGATTGAAGTCTTTCGTAACCATGCTGTCGAATACGTTCAGCATGTATCAGCAGAACTAGCGTGCCCCATACTACTGAGAGCGAAATCGAAACAATCGTCACACGGTGACGCACCCCCCCCCCCCTGCGGAGTTTGGATATTACAGACTTCGGATAAAACGGTCTCATTTTGCCGGATTATCATGGTCTGTTGTAACTAGAGTAGACTGTACTCTCTAAAAAAAAATTGCCGAAGCTTGCACTAAGCCGCTCAAGCCTTGAAACAGCCAGACAATTCTGAAGACTAATCTGGCTGCTTCTAGGCTGTTTCTAGGTTGCTCCTAGGTCAATGCTAAGCTTTAGCTAGGTGATGCTAGGTTTTTTCTACGTTGATTCTCAGTGCAGAGAGGTTCGAGTTAAACCACAGACAGTCACCGACCGATGTCCAAACTCCAAAAACAGAAACTCGCACTGAAAACCAGCGTTTGCACCTCTCATACAGTCACAGCCACGACACGAATGTCCAAACTCTGGAGACAGAAACTCATACTGAAACCAAGTGTTCGCACCTCTCATAGAACTGCGGGCAGGTCATCGTTGACGTAGGCTTTCCATCGCTTCAGGGTCTTCTCGCAGTTGATGTTGCCTTTCCCGTTGCCTAGAGTTGAGCTAAATGTTGCCTTCTTCCTTTTTAGTGGACCAGTGGTGAGTAGGGGGGATTTACCTAATTTCTGTGGCACATACCTGATAGGCTGCACAGGATAGGCCACAAATTATGGCTGCCTTAAACAGCTTCAGAGAACTTTTTGTTGGGCGTGTTGGTGTACGTACATAATTGATTTTAAGGCGCGAGAAAACACAATCACAAGAGAGGACACGGGCATGTTTGTGGCGCTCTGTCCCAGGCCCTCTCTTGTGATTGCGTTTTTCGTGCCTTAAAATCCATTATAAACAGCTTTGCAGTTAAAACTGCACGTGCTCCTAACTCACCTGTGGTTGTGACAGCTGCGGCAGTGTGCCTCTCTTCCAGAGCCAGGTGCTGACTCTGGAGCAGCAGGGTGGCACCGTCGGGGCCTGCCCAGCCCACCAGCTGGAGGTCATGCAGTCGCACCGCCACACAGGGACGCCCGGAGCCGCCCCCGACACGCCCGCTGTGCCACTCGGCACTTTCCAGCATGGCGGTGGCCTGCGCACTGCTTCCGTGATGGTCCAAGGCCAGAAGCTCCGCCGCATCTTGTGCGACTTCGGCGGCACCGCCGCGACCCAGGACCTCATCCAGTGCCCCCCGTGGCAAGGAGCAGCTGGTCCGAGTCCGACGAGAGGTCGCTCCGCAGGGAGACGCTGTCGTCGTCTGCCACAGAGTCCAGTTCACCATCCGCTGCACCTGGACCACCAAAGAATCCACAATTCACAATGAATATTGATTCCCTTGGTGCCGTACCGTACGTGGATCAATTTATCCGGCTTGAAACCGACACAACACCACAGAACAGATGTGGTGGCCGTGAAGAGAGTCACGAAAACTAAATCGTCACTTCCTTTCCATGCAATTTCAAAATAGGACCTGACCGGTTGTCATGCTGCATTCATGCAGTCGTAGCACTCTGGGGGATAGCCACGGTTATGTGGCAAGTCGTGGTGGTGGAACGGATGCTAAGGCTACCCTTCATGCCGTCTCATGCTTTCTACACTACTGTAGCTCAAACTGTAAAACTGGTCATTGTCTCTGAACATAATGAAAACTTATTTTTTGCGACTGAAATTTGATTTCTTGGCCTTTATTTGCAAATTTCAAAACCCCTTCTGCACGACAAGGAGCTTGTCAGTGGCTGCAGTTTACATAAAAGCTCTAATTTTAATGTAATTTCAATGTAATGAAGTACAGTTGAACCAGTCTATAATTTCAATGCAATTGAGTACAGTTGAACCCCTCTATAAGAGACAGGTACCAGAGAGTAGTACTTGTCCCTTTTATTAGGCGTCTCTCATAAGCAGAGTACTATGTTCTCATTTTCTGGTCAACTCCCATTTCTATGTTGGGCACAGAGGCATCTCTTATAACCAGTTGGCTCTTACATTAGTGTCCCTTGTAAAGGGGTTCAACTGTATATAGATGGCTTGCATTGACATCACTGAAACCACTATGTTGGAGCACCAGCATGTGGAGACGCGACGTTGCGATGTCACATTAATGCTATGAAAACATCACATGCAGCTTCTTTCGTTATTCATGCACAGAGACGCTTCTGCCACGTTGTAGTCACATTTACGCATTTCTTTTGACATCGAAACCACCATTGTGGAGCACCAGTTCATTCAGAAGCTACGTCCATGACGTCATGTGCAAGCTATCTATACATGGGTTGCACGTAACGTCATTTCCGGCTTGCAAAGTGAGCGACCGCCATATTTAAGAACACTGAGAGTCGGGCTGTGCGTGCAGCTTACCGCCGCGTCGGAGCTTGTTGGCGTCGTTCGATTTATTCTCAGCGACACGGTGGAAGAAAACGTGCATGCGCATTGCTCGTGGTACTTTGAAGAGCTAGTGGGGCTGAGTGGGGTACGTTGGCGGGCTAAAATCGAAATGTGTGATGGCATCGGCCCTTGCAATCCATGCATCGGTAAGTACGCTGCACCGAATGTCGATCTGCTGCCTGCCGTGACACATGGCGACATTGTGAATTATTTGGTGATTTCAACAAGTCACGTCATGATGCAACAAATGAAGGCTTGCAAGTCACTTGACGGCCACAACTATTTCACCAGTGGGTGGGAGAAGAGCTTAGCAGCAAAGCAGCTTCTATTCGAGCGTGTCGTCGTTCTAAGCGAAGTTAGTTCACGACGCTATTTCACAGTACGGTCGAAGTAAAACTTCGTCTTTGTCCAGACGCATGGGCGTCGACAGGATTTTGTATTGAAGGGTGGGAACCAGTGTCATCTCGGTGGGGGAAGTGTTGTTGCTGTTTGGGAGGCGCAAATGCCCCTTTTGCACCATGTTCCAGGCTCCATGTAATGTTGCAGGCACCGTGGACGGAGTGCCCGCTACGACGGCGTCCAGCTTGCTCTTCGGTCGCTTTTACAGCGGTGAAAACGTGCAGATGATGCGGCAGTAGACCGGTCGTAACGGCCGTGGCCCAGCAGTATAGGCTCGATGCCCAGTCGGTGTTCGTGTCGTTCATTAAATTCACAGGTTTTCCTTTGTAAGAGAATACGTTCGCATATGTTGCACCGCTAGGCCAAACTTAACAAGTCGATATGCATTTATTCAAGGGGACAAGCTCGTCTGTGTATCGCTGTGAATCTAGGCAGCATTCTGGAGAAGCAACGTAATCACGTCAGTAACGTGTTAAGCCTGGGAATATCTCGAAAATACCTTTACCTGTGATGAAGTGAAGACTGCAGACACGAATGTGTTTCCTCCTTTTTCAAGTCTCCTCTGTTAATGCGCGCCAGCCAAGCGTTACGGCGCTTTTCGGACATCCTTGTTCGCGCGAACTGATTTATTATAATCGCGCGGGCAAACTAAACATTTTAACGCGTGGCTGTGCGTTGCCTTTCGAAGCAGAAGCTCCGCTTCTTGTTCTGCTACCGAAAATAGCTCAAATAGTTATAGTGAAGCCGGTGGCGCATCCGAAGAACACATCTCGCCACTACAAAGCTCCTGACTATGATTCCAGGTGTTCTTAAACATGGCGGCTTTCGGTCCTCTCGTTCCCGGATGTGATGTCCGTGCAACCCATGTATAGTTGCCGACGGTTTCTTTGGACTCCGAAATTTTGGACTTGTTGGATATTTCGGACTTCAAAAATGCACCATCAAGGTTTCCATAGCACTAATGCATTTTTGCGACTGATTTTTCAGATGAATTTATGCCCTAAAGTTCGATTTTCCGGACTTAATCGGTCATTTCGAGCCATGCCCCTTAACTTTGAAAGCCGCCATGTTGGGTTTTCCGTTGGCTTGGTCAAGTTTGGCTCCCAGTGGCTAGTTGTGTTGCCTCCGAGATTGGAAGTGCGCACAATCTTCCCGTTTCAGACGCCGTGTCCGATCTTCCTTGGCTAGCAAAACTGTCTAGGGGATGCAACTTTCCTTTTTCAGTCAGCCTTATCATCTTCATTAATACGCCGGTTGTTTTTTTTAGTGCGTTTGTTTTTCCGGTTGTCATTACGCACGTGGTCGAGTTGGTGGTGTGTCAAGTATTTATGAGCCGTTGTGCGCGTCACGTGTTTTCTGCTGTTGCGGTTGCTCAGTGGCACTCAGTGGTTTTACGGTGGTTACGGTGCTCGGCTACTGACACGAAACATGCAAGTTCAATCGCGGCCGCAGTGGTAGAGTTTCGATGGAGGCGAAATGTTGGAAGCTCGCACACTGTGATGTCAGTGCAGGTTGAAGAGCCCCAGACTACTTCGTTGAATCCCACCAAACAGACGAGATGTCGCAATCATCCTTTTGCGACCGGCATAAAGTTTTGTATGCTTGGTGCAATGCAGCCACCAACTGTGCTGTCTGCAACAGTCGGAGGCAGCGATTGCCGATGTGCTGACGATGTTACTGTAGTCCAAAGACAGTCTACTCTCGTTACAACGAACCATGATAATCCGGCAAAATGAGTTCGTTTTATCCGAAGTCCGTAATATCCAAACTGCGCAGGGGGGAGGGGGGGGGGGGTGCGTCACCGTGTGACGATCGTTTCGATTTCGCTCTCAGTAGTATGGGGCACACTAGTTCTGCTGATACATGGTGAATGTATTCGACAGCATGGTTACAAAAGACTTCAATCACCAGCAGCGGTTATTAAGAAAATTGCAGTGCAAGTTCTACTTAATGAGCGACTGCCGTTGCGGTAGGTGCAGGGACGCTATGTGGCCTCTGCACAGCAGCAAAGCTTAGCACAATAATAAATGCGTTTCCAGCAGTCATTTTAAGCCACTTCTGTTGATCGGCTTGGAATAAATTCTTTATTTGTGCGGATGGGAAGGCACATTCAGATGGGGCCGCCTATTGACCGCTGGGAGCTGTTGCTCCCGCGCAGCCTCCACGGCTCGCTGGACAGTCCAAAGTTGGTCTGAGAGTTTTGAACTGAACAGCACCTCGGCACCTCTCAATATACTAATTTAACAGTGGAACTCATTTTCTTGGTGCACGAGAACGTCTTACTTTCAAAACTTTGGTCGCGATGCCTAACAACGCTACTGCAATGAGTGACGAACTTCTAACACAAACCACAAAGAAAAACTTTTATTTACACTTTGCTCGAAAAGAAATTTGTGATATGAGTTGGGCGGGCACCCTTCAGCGATGATGCAATCACTTGGCGCCGCACTTCTGTCAGCTGCAACACTTGAACTTCGCGTGAACAACGCGACAATGCAAACGCACCGGGAGAGTCTACGAGGGCGGTCCGATAAGTACTTAGCCTCACCGCGAGAGCGCGACGCTATCGCATGAGACATATACTGACGTTGAGTACGCTCTCTTAGAGGGACACATGCAAAGGTCCAGTCGAATCGGGCTCGCAGTTTTGCTTTGGCCGCTTGAGGAAGCAGGTGATCTTCGTGTGTCCGTTAAAAATGGAAAAAGAGCAATATCAGTCGGTGATTCGATTCTTGTTTTTGGAAGGGAAATCGCGCAGCGAAATCAAAGAGCGACTGGATGCCGTCTACGGTGAGTCTTCTCCTTCAATGGCAACCGTCAAAAATTGGTTCAATGAGTTTAAACGTGGTCGCACGTCGGTTTTTGATGAGCCTCGCCCAGGGCCCCGCAAACGGCTACCACGGCCGATAACGTGGCAAAAATCCACGACCTCGTATTGGCAGACCGCCGACTGAAGGTGTGCGAGATAGCTGAGACAGTAGGCATCTCAAAAGACCGTGTGGGTCATATCCTGCATGAAATTTTGGGCATGAGAAAGCTGTCGGCGCGATGGGTGCCGCGTTTGCTCACTCCGGACAACAAGCGCGTCCGTGAGACCACTGCAGAGCAGTGTTTGAAGCTGTTTAAGCGTAATCCGAAGGAGTTCCTTCGCCGTTTTGTGACCGTCGACGAAACATGGATCCACTGGTACACACCAGAGACCAAAGAACAGTCGAAACAGTGGACTGCACCCAGAGAACCTGCTCCGAAGAAGGCGAAGACTGTCGTCTCGGCCGGAAAGGTGGTGGCCACCATTTTCTGGGATTATCAAGGTGTGATCTTCGTCGACTACCTTGAGAAGGGCAAAAAGGTTACAGGACCCTACTACGCCGAATTACTGGGCCGATTCGACGCTGAATTGCGAAAAAAGAGGCCACATTTAGTGAAGAAAAAGGTGCTCTTCCACCATGACAACGCACCAGCTCACACCTGCGCCGTCGCCACGGCCAAATTGGTCGAACTGGGCTACGAAGTGGTGCCCCATGCAGCATATTCTCCAGATTTGGCCCCGAGTGATTTCTTCTTGTTTCCCAACTTGAAAAAGTCACTCGCCGGGCAAAAATTTGAGTCGAATGAAGAAGTTATCGCCGCCACAGAAGCCTACTTTGCAGCTCAGGAGAGAACATATTTTTCTGACGAGATCAAGAAGTTGGAGGATTGCTGGGTCAAGTGTATAGAGTTGAAAGGGGACTATGTTGAGAAATAAATCGACACCATTCCAAAATTTTCGTTTTTTCTTTTGAAGGCTAAGTACTTATCGGACTGCCCTCGTATTTGCACCTCAACAGCTTGGAGTCACGTGACCCCAAGTTGGAACGTCACATATGACGTCAATGGTTCAATGATTGGCTTCAACTGGCTATGTCTTATTGTGACTACGTCTCGTCAAGCGACTCTGAGGTCACGTGATAAACCAAAAAAAGAAAGAAAAAAAAAAGGAAGGCGCATTTTGTTGCCATCATCGTTCGGATGCACGAGTTCAATATATCTTGCATTCTTGTGGTCGTCATCCACGCTGCAGCGTGGTTTGTTGGTGGCTTGATTATAGTAGATATTGATACAGTAAAACCTCGTTAACCCGGATCTCACGGGACCGGAGAAAATGTCCGAGTTAACTGAATTCCGGATTATCGAATGGACCATGAAAGCAAAAGGAAAATGTACTCGGCACAGACAAACCTTTATTTAATGAAAAACTGCGTTATTTTTGTCCGCCTCGTCGTCGAAATTTGTGCTAGAACGATTTCCTTCAACCCCATCAGGTGGTGGTGCGCATGCTCACTGTCGCGGGCTGCTGTGGCCGCTTCACTCCGGTGACGGTTACCATCATTGTGAAGCGCGACGGCGGTGGCATTGCGCACAAGCACTGCCGGAGGACGTAACGTGCACGAGCTCGCACGCTATGCGCGAAGTCACAACACAAAGAAACCAGCAGCGTAAACCATAGAGTTTGTGTAAACCGTCCCGTCGTCCGTGCGTGCCGCCATTGCGCTTTTAATAGACACTGGATGCACCGGCGGCCCAAGCGCTTCCGCCGGGTGGTGACTAGCGCTACCTGGCCACTTCCCCCTCATTTACTATCATCATTATCATATTCTGCTGCAGTTGTCGTTCGGTTTCGGTTTCTCCAAAACTCCGGTTCCGCCGTCGGTTACGGCAAGCAGGGCTTGTGCCTCCAAGCCGCTGAGATCGCGCGATTCTAAGCATGAAGTACCGATTGCATTCTCCGGAGTTGTCCGTGTTAACCGGTGCGCGGCTAAATCCCTCCGAATTAATGAGCATCTGACACCATTGAAGTATAGACAGTTTTGCCGGGACCGCGCCGCGAGTCCGAGTTAACCGAATTTCCGAGTTAACGAGATCCGGATAAACGAGGTTTTACTGTAGTTCGTCACCGCTAAGCAATGAAGCAATCGTACGATTGCATCTCCCCGGCTTTGAGAGTGACGAACACTACTGACGTGGGTACGTAAAGACAAATAAAAAAACTAGAGCACCTAGAAAGAGCACTTCTCGGGCTAGGAGTGCCATGCCGGCAAACATACCTGCTCCTTGCAGACGGACGGATGGAAAAAACTTTATTCAGAAAAGCACCTGCAAGGTTGCTGGCCCGGGCTCAGGCCACCCGGGCATTGTGTGCAGTGAGGCATAGCCTTTCCACCACTGTCCAGGCTCGCTGGATTGCCCACAGTTGGTCGCGCAGGTCTGAGCGGCACGCAATTCATAGCGCCACACAACTAGGGGCTAGGGAGCCTACATGTTCGATCGACCGTTCATGTAGGCTGCCTACACACAACACACTTGGCACTCCCCTCGACAGCACTTGTTAGTCTCATACCAACGCAACGACACATCACAAGTCCATGAGCAACACAGTGGAGTGACTTTGATTACACGGGCTTCCTTCGCGGGGCTCTTTAATCCACCAGGGCACGCAGCGTGGAAGCAAGGATGACGATCACAAGGTTGTGCAATCTTCAGCTCGTGCACGCGAACCATAATGGCAACAAAACGTGCCTTCCTCACCATACCCCCCCCCCCCATTTTTTTGTCACGTGACCTCAAAGTCGTTTGGCAAGACGCAGTCACATTAAGACATAGCCAGTTGAAGCCGATCGCTTGACCAATGACGTCATGTATGTGACGTTCCAACTTCGGGCCACGTGACCCCGAGTTGTTGAGGTGCAAATAGACTCTCCCAAACGCACCCTGAGACTAGCTTGGCTGGAGGCTTGGCTTGGCCGGAAGCCACCAACGTTGCCAGCCGCAATTTAAAATTACCGCAGCTTTAGTGCTTAGAGAGCGGCGCGGTCAAGTCTGTTGTCAGCCCGTGAGAATTTGGCAAAAGTACGCTTTATGCGCCCAATTTCGACAAAAAATGCCGCTGATTTCGTCCACTGTAGCCGATAGTCCGTTGTATCGCGGTCCGTTAAAAGTGAACTTTGCTTCATTAGTTTAATAGACCAAACTTAGGCTGAATAATGGTCCATTGTAACCGAAAGTCTGTTGTACGCCGGTCCGTTATAATGAGCGTAGAGAACCAAATCGCCCCAAGCACAGCATGAAGCAGGGCCTTATACATAACTTGCACGTGACGTCACAGACAGGTTCTCTGCGCTGGATACCTGAAGATGGCGGCTACCGTGATTTTTTATCACATTAGAAAAAGTCAGTGCAGGGGAGGACAGAGTGTCGTCTGCTTCCCGCGTTCTTTGTACTCTCCCCGCTTTCTTTTGTTCGTCAGCCGCGCCAAGGCGAACACAAAGGAATGGAGGCAGCACCATTCCTTGCTCCACACATTCGAGCAGGTGCTTATGCAGCATCTCAACCACCTGGTACCCGAAGATGGCGACCACATTGACGTCACTGCAAGTTATGTATTGGGGATTTTTTCGGCTGCTCTAATCCAAATAAATTTAATTTTCATGTCTTGACCATTTTTTTCGGACCGTTCGATTTTTCGGACTCTCTTGCGGTACTCGCCAAGTCTGGAAAATTGGTCGGCGCCTGTAGCACTGGATTTCACCAACTACATGATATCAAGGTTCAGTGACTGTAACCCAACAAAAATTTTCAGGATGAAGTAACAATTCATTGTTCCTATTTTTTTCTACAATTTTGTTCAGAATCAAATAATAGATTAAACAGACCCTGCAACACTTTTCCTCCAAGTAATCATCCAAATGGCTTCATTAAACACGCTTATTGCCTCACGAATCGACTGCCGCAAAAATTTTTTAGAATCTACCAAGTACGAGCGGAGCTTCTGAAATTTGCTGCATGCTTCAAGCGTTTTCTCTCTCGTTTCGTACCAGCGAGCACGATGAAAGCGACGCAGAGGGAGGGGGGATGACAAGGGGGGCAAGAAGATGCATCCCTTCGTCAGCGTGCATCATGACCTTGAGCACTTCCTATTGTTTTTTGTTTCTTCAAACACACGGCTTACTTTTAGTGCGATTACAAGCGCGTGCGCAGGCACGTGGCGGCGTCTTGCGGCGGCCATGGTGACTATGCAGCTCACGGTGGTCAAATCAGTTAATGGCCGTGAACTTTGGGTTTATGACGCGGTCATTTGGGTTTATGGCAGCATTTGTCGAGCGAAGAGGGAACAGTTTCTAGCCTGACTTTGAGGTTGAATTGTAAATTCCCGGCCACGTGCTGTGCTATAATGTTTGGCTCGTATTTTGTCAGGAGCCTCGTCTACTGCTTGGCAGTGTTTTCTGACCAAGTTAAAAAAGTGCTGCAGGGACCCTCAATGAGTACAATCCTTCCCTGATGTTGGACGGCGTTTCAAGCTTTGGGCTTTCCCTAGCAGGCATGTTGAATTTACAGCTCGAGCCCCAACAAAGCTTCCAGCAGTGCCTCGGCATCCTCACTCACCTTTGGCAAGAACCGCGTCTATTCCAGACACAACGGTAGCGAATCCCTTTGCGGAGGGTCCACGGGGGAGCCGCCTTAGTTGCCTCCCCAGAGCCCGGTGGAACTGATGCAGGCACATTAACAGAAGCTGGCAGCGACTGTCGCAGCGGAGAGTCTGGCGAGTCGTCCGCACCGTGTGGTGGAACCTCGTCGGCTTCACTAGTGGTGGTTGACGACGAGGGCCGCTCTGAGGCATCGCTAGCCGAGCCGCCAACAGCACTCGTGGGCGCCGGTGGCAGCAGCAGCGTCACCTCCACACGGGGCCACAGCACTGTCACACTCACAGACGGAGGTGCCCGACCACTGGGACCAAGGATAGCCTGCAGGGAAATGACGTATCTCAGTGGTTGCCACCTCATTACAAGATGGTCTCCACTTGAAACACAATGTATCTTTGGTCCCTCTATAGAACATTTTAAATGCACAGATTTACAAGTCAGGGTTGTCAGTCAGATCAGTCAGTTTTTAGGATCACAGATCAGTGGAACTTTTCCATGAAAATAAAGTCAGTATCAATTAAGCAGTAAATGCAAGAGAAACGTGTTAGTATTAATTTGGGGGAAGGTGGAGACTCCATTTCAAGCTTTCCACTACCGCTCAGTGTAGAAGAAAATTTTACAGTTATCACATTAATAACTCACAGTGATCACATTACTTTCATACTCCATGGAGTGCAGTGGGTCCGAATCCGCAGCAAGCAGCAGCAAAAAAACGCAGATCAAAATGCCACTTAAACAACATTATTCTTTTCCTCTCTCACCATCCTTCCTCCTTCCTACATTCCTACGGCCTCACACTGCCACAGATAGCTCTTTCCAATGTGAAAATATCCACCAGTGTCAACAATGTGGAGGATGAACAGCTAACAGCTTTTTTCAAGAGAGGGGACCTTCCTGAATTTTTTACCTTTAACCGAGCTAAAGTCGACCAGAAGCTGATTAGGCATGGAGGAAGGAAAAAGCTAGGAGGGAGCATTGAAAAACACGGCTGAAGCCTACTATGTCAGCTTACACATTATCAAAACATCAGAATGTGTGGTAGGCTCTAGTATTTCTGGTTTTGCTTTGTTTTGAAACCTGCTGCATGCCAGCTGAACAAACACAATTCAAGTAAAAACTACCAGCACCTAATGCAGCAGTCCTAGCCAATTTCATTTCTAGCGTGGTCGCGCACAAAAAGTAGTGTGTTGGGCCAACACTGTTCAGCATCATGGAGTGTTTGCTTGCCTAGGCTGGTTGCATGACGCAACTGGTGCACCTTAGCAAGCGCAGTGGAAACAAACACAAAAAAAAAAAGAGACACGTAAAAAGGACGGGTGCTTCTCTTGCGTGTGTTCCGCTGTGCTTGCTATCTGCACAAGTTCTACACCCAAAAATGGCAAGTTGGGCGAGTTCGTGCATATTCATATCTGAAGAAAACAGGTGCACTGCAAAAAACGAAGACGAAGAAGAGGGAACACACGCAACGCGCTGCAGCACTGTGTGTGTTCCCTCTCTTCTTTGTCTTCGTTTTTGCAGTGCGCTTTTTGTTCAAATATGAATACGAACGCAATGCTGTGTGTGTTAACTATCTTCTTTGTTTTCGTTTTTTCAGTGTGCTGTTTTCTTCAAATATGAATATGAACAAAGCACCGTGTAATGCTGTGTGTGTTTCCTCTCTTCTTCGTCTTCGTTTTTTCAGTGCGCTGTTTTTATCAAATATGAAATTTCTACACCCAACAATAGCCCGAATTTCTGCGCTGAATTGCATGACTCAACACTCCCTCTTAAGTTTTAGACAGCGGAGCTCTGCCCAGAATAGTGTCGTTGTCAACAGCACAAAACTGGCAAAGCAGGGGAGAGTGAAGCTGAGAGAGGAGGACAGCATAGCCATGCACATTACAGTACAGTAAGGAGTAGGAAAGGGTAGTGAGGGCAAGGAGCATTGACAGGACGGTGAGGAGGAGGGAGGAATGTAGCGTAGTTTAGTGGATGCATATGATGGAGGGAGGAGACTTGGAGGTTGTAGACATGCTAGATAGGGCCACCAGCTCCGCTGTTTGCTCAGTCTTTGCACCATAGGGTCTCCTACAATTACCCAGAGGGAACTCTGGTGATTGCGACTGTTAAGCCACTATGGGAATGATGGGTAGCAAACGGATTTGCCTAATCTTCATGCTAGCGGCTTTGAACGCACTTGACGCTTTGGTTATTGTTGTGTTTTGGCGTTTGTTTCGGATAAAAGAATGGGTCGTTGGGAACTTTGTGAGGCCGACTTGAATTGGTAAGCCTAAAATGGTTAACGGTGGTGAAGTGGAAGAGCTGACCATTAACTGATCTTAGTCTTGCAACAAAGCAGCTCCAGGCCACATGGAGCCAAACAGAACCTACCGTATTTACATGATTGTAAGTCGACACGAATGTAGGTTCGACCCCCCGTAAAATCGCTCGGCAAAAAAAAAAAAAGAAAGAAAAAGAGCTATAGTTTCGGTTTCGATGTAAGTCGACCCCCCAACTTCCGATTTCAAATTTAGATAAAAATGGGTCGGCCTACAATCGTGTAAATACGGTAAATAACAAAGCTTAGACAAATCCTTGCCATTCCCACGCTGACTGGAGCGCCATGCATTGCAGCTCCCATAGACACTAGCGCCAGAGTTGCCGCTATAGATATTGTAGGAAGCTATAGCTTGCACCACTAGTGCTTGGCCAGCAAGACTTTTTTTTTTTTCCTCCACGCGATTAGGCCACCAACAAGGCATGCACACGCACCAGTCGGTCGAGAGCCGCCTGCTCCTGCAGCACGGCGGCCGAGCGTGCGAGCCGCAGCAGGAAAGCGCACTCCCTCCGCCCCAGCTGCAGCCGCAGGGGCGCCGGCACGTGCAGCAACAGCGGCACGTGCGATGCCAGTGTTTCCGGTGCGGCTATCCAAAGCGTGAGGGGCAGTGGCTCCACAAAGGCACGTGGTCTCGACCCGGGTCGTTCAACAAACTCGGCCCAGCAGGGATCCAGCTGCACCGACCACAGAGACGCCTCGGCTTTTTCGTCGTCTCCTGGAATATTAAAAGATATAAATAAACGACTGCCGATTCCTCTTTTGTGGCACTCATTCAAGGCACGAAAGGGGAACATGCCGTCACAGAAGTAGTTGAGGTTGTGTTGGACATTAAAAACAATTTAGACTGTGTAAGAACAAAGGCAAGAGGGATGGATGAAAGGATTGTTTCTTTGATAGAAACAACTTTATTATTAATAAAGTCAATAGACAATGAAGCCATGATAATGGCACGGGGGGACATTATTTGTAGTTTTTAACTGTAGCATAGTAATTATGACATCAATTATGAACAGTAAAATGCTGGGAGAATAAAAAAGGACACCAAATGACACCAACAGCTTGAGGTTCCCAGTAGCAGAGCTCCCTAACTCTTTTTAGTTGCTTTTTTTTTTTCTGATAAAGCTGGCACCTCTACCACTTGTGGGCTAGGGACAGTGTAGGTGCTGGCCTTATCTGTAGACACTTTTGCACTTATTTCGCTTCCTTCCCTCTACAACGCGATTCACTTTGCATCTTTGCACGACAAAGTGCTCAAACATTTTTTTCTTTCCCTCAGTCGCCTGAATGCCCCACCCTGACTGCAGTGTTTGCTGTGCAGAATTGCCAGCATTGGAGGTTGTTGCAAAAGTTCGCTGGTTCATCTTTAGAAGTGTTTTCCTCTTTTTTTTTTTTGCATTGAGTTTGTGGTAAACGAAACAAATTTCCCCATGTTGTTGGCAAAGGTGAGACTCAGTACTAATTGAGTTTGTCTTAACAGGAGTTCAATGTACTTTAAAATTTCGAAAATTTTAAGTTTGAGTTGAAGCAAATTGAAGAACTGTAATATTTGTTTGAATATTGGAAGCATTCGAATATTTGCACAGGCCAAATCATACCCAACCAACGATGAATGTGACTGTCACTTTTTCTCATTCCTCTGAAGCATGAAGACTGAATGGTAAGTTACAGTTCTTGTAATTGGCTGTCAATTCACCAAAACCTTGCAGACGGAGGATAGCAATGTCCGGCTATTTCTTGTGGAATGAACAAAAGTGAACATGCAAGACTTAGTAAACAAGCAGTTTCAGGGATACAAAAATATTTGTATCCCCGAAATTTCGTATCACAAAAAAAAAAAACCAGCAAAAGTCCGTTTTCTAACCACAATATATGCACAAAAACATTCATTGCTGTCAAAAAAACTTGCATATGCTTTTCTGGGACACACGCAAACGGAACAATAAGAGATAGCACAGCTGGCTGCCGCGAACACGCACGCCAAAGCTTCGCTCGAGGCCAATTGAAAACTAAGTGCCAACTCCACCAAAGTCATAGCCAAAACGACAGGAACACTGAAACGCTTTGTGCCTTTTTATGTCTTTATTGCCTTCAATCTACTACTGCGTTAGCCATGTACCTTTGGAGCTGTATAGTCACTATCGATGATAGCAGCGATAGCCATCATGGTTTCGCGTGGAGCGGCCGCGGTAAACGATAGTTCCGTATTCAATTCGTGTGTGCCGGCTGTACACATACGTTCAGAACTACATCGTTGCTGCCTAAGATTATGTCTGCCGCAGTTTTGTACACAGGGGATGTTGCAGAAAGCAGCATCGATTTGACTAGATGAATGCCGGATGCGTATTATTTTCGAAGTTTCATCGTCATTTGGTTCGGTGAGTGTTGGATGTGCGTGCGCTTTCGGATTTCCGTCAGTTTCGTCGTCGCCATACATGATCGTGTCGATAGCGACTGCGGTTTCGTGCACTGCAGTTGCGGTGAACAGTACTTCCGTTTTCAATTCGTGTGTACGGGCCACGCATGTGCCTTCATAACTACGGCGTTGCTATCTCTGATCGCGTCTTCCGCAGTTTTGTCTGCTGCGGTAGCAGCAAGAAGCTTCGCTACTGGAGACTGTCGCATGCGCATTATTTTTGGAGTTTCATTGTCGTCACACATGATCGCATCGACAACGACTACAGTTTCGTCCACAGTGGTTGTGGCAAACAATAAGCACAGTTCTGTGTGTGTGCTGGTTGCGCATGTACTTCTGATGGATCTGGAGCATGCTGCTCTCGGCCATCGTTTGACTGTTTCGGTACCCAAGTTCCTATCACCCGTCATGACATGGAAAAGTGTTCGGATCATCCGAATTTCAGCCCACTGGACACAATGGTATTTGGCCAGGAAATTTTTCAAATTCGTATCAGCCCGAATTTTGTATCAGCCGAGTTCATATCACCGAGATTCTTCTGTATTAACGTTCCGACGAGGACGCTTATGGCAACTTTGACAAATTGCAATGGCACGCACAAGGGTGCCGTTTTGTCCAAGTGTTACAGTGCCTCAGTGCACACCAGTGTGATTTGTCACAGTTGCCATTAGCTTTTTCAGGTAGCAAATGGTATGATATCTCGCAGAGTGCTTGACTTATCTTTGTCACGGCAGTAAGAGAAGCCTGCTCGTTGAAACTTTGGCTCCAGAAACATTCCTTGTTCTATGAGTGCCAACCAGTCGATTGAGTGCTATTGAGTGATATGAGTGCTAACCAGTCGATCTTTCTCTGAACTTCTCTCTCGTTTGGCTATCACAGACTTTACGTGGCTTCAGCTGACCACTGTGCTACGTGGTTATTCTGCCAGAGAATAAAGAGTGGCCACCCACCATTGGAGCGCTGCTGCTGTCCCTGCAGGAAGCACGGGTGCACGGGCGGGGGATCGGGGCAGGGCCCTCCTCCATCGGGGGCGCCAGGGAAAGCTGGTGGTTTCGAAAAAGAGGGGACCCCTGCCCAGGGCCTCCAGGCAGGCACCCCTGTCGGCTGGACGCCAGTTGGTGGCCACCGCCCGTGAACAGCCGAGCTGCAACTCGCGGCTTTCTCCGCCACCCGAAGAGTGCTCTTCGGGCCACAGAGGGCGCTCACGCTCAAACTGGGGCACTGCAACCTGCGCATTCGAGGCATCATCCACGTCTCTCCACACGTGTTCTTACAGCCACGCATATTTTAACCTAATAGTATACACCCTTCACACACAGTTTACACTAAAGGCTTCCAGAATGCAGGCAGTCCTTTCTTACATCCATGAGTTCGTGTCTTTCCATATATGATGCATACTTGGAAAAATCAGCGCGAACACGACAGGGACACAAGACGAGAAAAGAAAATACAGTTAAACCTGGATATAACGAAATTGACAAATTCCCGAAAAAAATTCGTTACAAACCGGTTTTCGTTATATCCAGTTTCAGCACGAAAATGCGAAAACGAAACACAAAAATTAAACGAAAGGGGAACTGAAGGCTGAGCTAACCCAAAACACTTATTTCGCAGTAAAAAACTGCGTGATTATTGCGATAGCAATTATATAGACAGCCGTCGCCGCCATGTTCCGTATAAAGTCCGAATTGATATCATGCCCCCCGCGCATCGTAACTTTTACCCGCGGGGAAAAGCGCGCGAGTTGGGGGGCTACGCGAGTGCTGCTGAAGCGAAGATCAAACGAGCCGGCCCGTCTCTCTCGCCCGGAGGCCGCATGCGATAACATCCCCCCCGCATATTAGACTTGCCGTCGAATGCCCAAGCAAAGAGGAAACACCCCACTTGTCTTGAACGAGCATGAAAAGACGCGGAGGGGTAGGGAGGGGGGGGTCACTCGAGCAACAACAGTGAACTTTGATTTTAAGGGCCCGGTCGCGATTCGCAGGCACGCACGCTATCTCGGCAAACATCAGCGCACGGCTCGTGTATACCTTTCCACGTGCTGCGCTCTCAACGCGAAGAGACTGTGAAAAGAGCACTTCTGCCTAAGTGGCCATATTTTCTTACACCAGCGTTTTGTAGGGTTACGCGATATCGGAAATGAAAGAGTAGGTTGCCAGCCTTACTTCGTATAACATTACAATTTGTTGCTATCGCATTCATTGCATTGCATTCAACGCGCCATCGTGTTGCTGGAGCTAATCGGCTAATCGCGAAGGCTACGCTCTAGCGAACTCACGGTGCGGCGCAAGACTGCAAAGCGCGTGACGCGTCGACCTCCGAAGATCCGTCGTCACCAGGGTCTCGCACAGTTTCCACCAGCGCCTAATCTGACATCCCGGTAGTGACGACACGGTTGTCCGCTTAAAAAAAAAAAAAATGCAAAGCTGAACGCCCGCGGGGGCCACTCCATGCGTGCGCCGCGCAGTGAAACGATGCACGGCGTCGAAAACGAAGAGACGTATACCACGGAATACAATTTGGAAAAACGCTCTCCATATGCAGCGCGGCCCCACATATGCGACGCGAACTTGAAGCGTACCGACACGGAGCAAGATTTTTTTTTTTATGGGTCACTTTAACGAAGTGCAGTTCAGAGACTTCTGCAGCAATCGAAGAGTGGCGCTGCCAACGCTAAAGTCGTTTTCTTTTTTCTTTTTGGTTCGAAGGGAGGGGGTAGGGCACATGCGGGCATCGCCCGCGGCGACAAGAACGGCGGCAACGCCGGCTCGAGGGGCGCCTGCCCGCCTCGCAGTCGCCGGGGCTCCGAGCACGCCGTGCGCGCCCGCCGCCGCTTCGCGCCGTCGGCGGCGAGCCAACTGCGGAAGATGCATGCTCGTGCCAAAATGACAAAATCCGGGGCAAAATTTTCAGGATGTCGCTGGTGAAAATTAGTTATATCAAGGGTGTTTCCCGCTGTCACTTTGTTACATAGAGGTTCGCAAATATATGTGCTTCTATGGAGTAACGGTGGGGAATAGAAAAGCTTCGTAATATCGAGGATTTCGTTATATGGAGGTTCGTTATAGGCAGGTTTAACTGTAGTACAAGTGCTGCACTGCGTCCTTCTCGTCTTGTGTCTTCGTCATGTTTGCGCCGATTTTTCACAGTATGCATCATCTCCAACTTGCCCACCTCTCTACCTTACCTGCTCTATATGTCATCAAACAACCATATATTTCATAACCAGTTGTGCAGGTGACAAGAAAGACATGAATTTTCAATTTTAAGTAGGGGTGTGCGAATATCAAAATTTTCGAATACGAATCGAATACGAATACATAGCTTCTCGAATACGAATCGAATACCGAATAATCAAGAGATGTGATATTTTTACCCGTAATCTTTTACTTTACCATATATTTATGTCGAAAACAATACATTTGTTAGCTATTTTAGCCTGTTATTGCACAAAAAAAATTTCACCATCTGTACTTGCCAGGAAGCATATGACTGTAATAGTTGAGCTTGTGACTGTGATATCTTGGGTTGAATTCACATGTGGTAGCACTTATTACAAAAAAAAAAAAAAAAAAAAAGAAGAAGCTTTTGTATCTGCCACGATAACTAGCGAGGCCGCTGGTTTGATACCTGCCATGGCAACCGTATTCTGATTAAGTGAAATGTAACAGTTAACGCCCGTGTACTTTAAAAATCTAAGCCAGTGGCGTAGTCGGGCGTGGCACACCGGACCCGTGCCCCCCCCCCCCCCCCCCAAAAAAATTTCTGGCTACGCCCCTGATCTAAGCGATTATTAAAACGCCCAAGGTGGTCACAATTCATCCGGGTTCCCACACTATCAGTTTTAGCGCGTACGACCCCCGATTTTATCGCTTTCTTTTTGCCCCTGTTCTCACAGGTCGAGCCACTAAGGCAAACAGGTGTACTTGGGGCGTCTTTCAAATACACAACAATAATCGTTATCTGGCTTGCTTTCGTTCCCTTTCCCGAGAACTGCGTGCTCGCCATTTGCCGATCAAGAGTGCTCTGTCACGCCGATAGCCGCACGATCGTGACCAAGAAGTACTGGGAGCGCGGTGATAACGTGAGGAAAGCACGCGGGATAGTTGATTACTGATGTGTGACAGAAAGACGCCCCAAATACGCCTTTTTGTTAACGGAGCCACAACTCGCGGCGGCGAGGGCACTATTTTGCCGCATTGCGACCGCCTTCGGCGCACTGGCTGCCGACGGCAGTAAACTGACGTAGGGCAACACAGCGAGATCGCAGCAATGGTGTAACGGAGGACTGATTGCAGGAGACGCTGCCGCGCGAGTGTGATGCGCGTACGACGGATGCCCAAAAGCGCTGTCGGGAACGCAGCTGAACTACTACGCATTAACTGCCTCAAATTTCCGTCCGTCGCCTTATGTGCGCCGCCGTTAGCAACAGAGAACTATATGTGATGACGCCATTGTAACGTTACGGAAAGAGCATGGCCTTTTTCTTGCCACTGCGCGGAAGAACACTCGAGCTCATTCGTATAGACGTCAGACTCTGGAGTTTTGCGGACACGTAGCGCCACCTGTCGGAGCAGTTTTGGGTAGTGCAAAGTCCGGCTCCCTTGCACAGTTTGCTGTGCAACCGGGTGCAACTAGCGAGGTGGAAACAACAATTAACCTAAATATTTGGTGTGTTGGCGCATTGAGCACTCAGAAAAAGAGCTACGAATTTATCTCCGCTAGTCCGACGCGCAACCGAACCGCCATGAAGTGCGCGCCAGAACGACGGCGAAAACAAGAGCAGACGCAACAGCTCCGCGCGCTACGAAGAAAGACTTCAGTCGAAGCTACTGTTGCGTTGTGAATTGCCACGGACGTAAAGGACTTGCTTTACCGATTTCTGAAGCCGTTGCACGAAGCAGAACGGCGAGAGCTCTGGATACGGGCCGCTGCGAACGTGCTGGGTAAGCGAATTACTCGCGTTCTCCACAGCCGGTCGCATGAGAAAGTGTGATAATGTGGGTCTCATGTTAGTGTTTTGAGTAGCCTTGACGCAGAACCGTGGTAACCTTGACTATGAAGCTCAGCAGAGCCTCAGACCGCGGTGCGCGCCGTGCAGCAGTTAAACGCAGACTGGTGAAGCGCGCCATTAAAATCGCGCCCGCGACCACCCATAATCTTAACTGGTCTTCATTACACCGCGCACGTACGCATTGAAGGTTCGAAGTTCCGACTAGCAAATGCTAACACGTGCGTCATATAAGTCAATCGCAAAATTTTGGTCGTGACCACCGTCAGGTTTTTCTCACCCAGTGGTCTCCGCGCGATTGCCGGAGCTATCTCGGAGGCCACGGTTTTGCCTTTCGTTGTACACCGAGAAAGTGGACACGCTAGTATCCCCATTTGCAGTATATACAAACGGAAGACAACCGTCAACAGTACATTCGAGGATGCGTAATAAAACAGTTCAACGCACAGGAAGCGAGAGATGGATGGAGAATGCAACTGCAAAGGTGAAAATCGCCTGGACTATTCATGCCTGATAAAGCGAGCTTTGTACCACTGATCGTAAGAAACATTGCTCGTGTACGTACTTCATCGCTTTGGCATTATGTATATGCCCAAATTTAACGCATTTAGGCGTTGCAGAACACACGTCGGAGTGCGTTGAACTCGATGTCATGCGATGCTTGCTTGCGAGTTGCAGCACGCCGAAATAGCTGAAACATCTTTTGCATTGTAGCCGCAGTTCACTTTGATGAGCTTCCTACTTTTCTGAAGCGAGGGTGGGTTGAAGGAAGAAGCTTTCCAGGTCCTTGATTTTTAGGAAACAGCCCTCAACCCGAGCGAAAGAGGGGGGGTTCTATAATGGCCTACGCACATTCGCTTGCGGACGGCTCTCTTTGCACTACCCAGTTATGGCCAGGGCGGCGATGAGAGCGCTGGTGGCGGCGTTTTTCGCAGCGCCGCCTGGGCAGAGTCTGACGTCTATGACCATGCTCTACCACCAACTCATTGCGGAACTATGAAGGGAATACATGCTGAAGTAGCGTCGTAGCGTCACAGCTAACCTACGACTCGTCAGGCTTTCTTCGACGCGTGCGCGTACATTTGTATGGCGATCCATTAGCGAAAACTAGTGCAGCTTCACATGAAACGCGTTACCTGCTGCATCGCACGCCAAGCTGAGCGTCCCTAGCTAGTTGCGTACAGTGCGTCGCCTTCTATCCAACTACGTAGGCGCCGCTCGCTCTAACGTACGCGTGCATGTGCCCTTGCGCAGTGGCATTTTTTTTTCTTCGTGCTCGCTCAGCACCAGACCGTGCAAAGGTGCGACGAGCATTTTGTTGGGCCAATGCAGCGGCGGCGAGTTGCCTTCATTTCCACGAGCGATACGCACTTTATTGATGCGGTCCCGCGCACAAGTATGCTTACACGAGCGGTAACAGCGTTAAACCGCAAAGCCACACGTACTGCCGAGCAGGCAGTTCATGATTTAGATTCTTTAAGATTTTATCGTTGGTAGGTTTGTCGCGATGACGTGCCGGCGCGTTCGTTGGTAGCCGCCATCACGCTCCCGTGTATTTCCGTGCAGGCATCATCGCACTCGCGCCAAGTCGTAGTAATCACTGCATGGTCTACTGTCGATTCTCTTATCGTAAAGGCGCAAAATCGGAAGTTCTTGACGGTAATATACATGACCGAATATTCATAAAGATCGAATATTCGAGTGAGTTCGAATATTCGAATTTTTCGAATATGTGGTTATCGAATCGAATACGAATATTACGAATGCAATATTCGACGAATATTCGAAACTTTCGAATATTCGCACACCCCTAATTTTAAGCAAAGTTTTCATGCTTCACTAATTGCCGTTGTTCGTGTGACCACAAGAAAACCCGGCACTCACAAGAGTACAGAGACGCCATATGAACGCACATAAGGCCCTTGGAGGTGCCCCAGTCACACGCAGATTTGTATGCTCCGCTTTCCGATAACTTGATGCTCTCTCATTCATGGGAGACCAGCACTGGATAGGTGGCGTGCCGGAAAAGGGCGCCTGGCAGAGAGTCACGACACAACTCAGCCGCTTGCGCCCTGACGACCGGCCGCAGTGTACCGCGGTGAGAGCACGCGCGTGCGCAGTTACCGTGCTTGATTTTGGCGCAAAAAGCTTGAGCAGCCATTGCGCCAGTAATCCTGCACTGTGGATTAGAAGAAATAACTTTGTTCGAAGACTACTCTCACAAAAGAAGCACTGGAAAATGGAGCAGCAAGTTCCAGAAGCTTCAGAAGTATGTGCCTGGCCAGCGCACACATCGTCACAACTGCTTCTCATTTAAAACTGCCACTGTGGATGAAGCCGTGGTCGCTATAGTCGTGATCATGTATGGCAACGACGAAACTCCAAAAGTGCATGCGCATCCAATGCTCACCGAGTCAAAGCAATGCTGCTTGCTGCAACCGCGGCGGATGAAACTGTAGCAGACGCGATCATAGAGAGCAACAACGTAGCTTAGGAGGCACGTGCGCAGCCAGCACACACAGATTGAAAATGGAACTACCATTTGCCACAACTGCTGCGGACGAAACTGTGGTCGCTATCGATGCGATCATCGATAGTGGCTACGCAGCTCCAAAGGCACGTGGCTAACGCAGTGGTAGATTAAAGGCAACAAAGCTGTAAACAGGCACGAAATGTTTCAGCGTTCCTGTCGATTGCTTATGACTATGGTGGAGCAGACTTCGGCACTCGGCTTTCGGTTGGCCTCATACGAAGCTTTGACGTATGTGTTTTTCGACAGCCGCTGTCCCTTAGCGGTCTGCTCATGTGTGCCCCAGAAAGACATACGAGAGCTCTTTCGACAAAAATAAATGTTTCGTGCATATATCGTGGCTTGAGAATTTATTTTGCTAGTTCTTTGGCGATACAAAACTTCGGGTGATACATATGAATATTTTCGCTTCCCTTTCAGATTCATATCACTGAGATTCTACTGTAGCTGAGTCACACAATCTTACTGTTGTGTCGTGCAACCTCTGGTAGTATGCTAACACACCAGCGGGGTAGAGTTTCTGATACATGTCGCTAGGTGGCACTAGGCTTCCACCATGCCTGTTTCCTGTAGCCAACCCGGCACGGACTTGCCGGTCATGTGACCTGTACCTCGCTGGCCAATGGCCTTCCTTCCCCCCTCTCTATAACCGCCTGAATAAACGTGGGAGACACACTCTCCCGTCAGTCTCGCCTCAAGTTGTCTCCGCATCGTACTTCACGCGTCCTCCTGTCGCTCGGCCCACCGCGGGGCACGCCGGCTCCTGCCCTACACAACACATGGCGACAAGGTAGTTGAACCGCTACGCTACAACAGGCGACGCCAGGAAGAGCACGACGTAAGTGGCACTTACTTACAAGCCACATTTTCTACTGCGCGTCGGTGCTTCGACCTTCCTCCTTGCTGCAATGGCGTTGGCCTGACCTTTGCTTTGTTCTGCTCCGGCTCCTTCTGCGACGCCACCTACTGCTTAAGCCTACTGCCCTACCTCCTGCACATGGCGGCCCTTTTTGCCAACCTCCCTCCGTTCCTCGACGTGCCCGGTGCGCCTCGTATTCCGTGGCATTTGTGGAAAAAATTTTCCAAGTACACCTGAAGGCGGCGGAAGCGGCTGGGAAGATGAGCGGCGTGCGTCAGCACTTCTCTGTGCGCTCGGCATCGAGGGACAACGCAAATACTTCGCCGCGCAGGAGCAGGTCGAGGCACAAGCTGTCCAAAATGCTACGAGCACGACCAGCACGCTGGCAGCGTTGGACTTGGACACGAATTAGAAGACTGAAGCGGCGGCGGAGACTACGACGGAGTACGACACGTTGCTTCAATTCCTCGACGGGCTTTTCCGCCGAGACGACGAACGTGCTAGCCGAGCGGCACCTTTTCACGAGCCGCAAACAACTGCCCGGCGAAACGTTTCTCGACTTCGTCACCTCGCTCAAAGAAAAGGCCTCTGTCATTTAAGTTCGGCGCCACTTACGACGACAGAGTACGGGACCAGATAATTCACGGGGTCGCCAACGCGCATGTCCGGGCCAAGTTGCTGTCCTGCGGGGAAGCCCTCACGCTGCACAGGGCTGAAGAAATTGCACGCGACTGGGAGGCGCTACTAAAAGCCAACGCAGCATTTGACGAAAATGAGCGGCTGCTCGGCTCACTCTCCGGTTACGGCCGCAGCATCCAGCGTGTCGCAGCGACGCAAGATGGCGGGTCAGCGGCTTCGTCGGAGCCGGAGTGCGAGTCAGCTGACCGCCCGCATCCAAGATGGCTGCGCGGGCTCGACAGCGGGTTTGCAGAACTACGTTCGCTGCCAGCTGATACAACAGCGTGTTTCCAAGCCTCAAGTAGGCCCCTGTTTTCGCTGCGGCAAGTTTGGACATTTGGTGACTTCAAGAAAATGCAAGGCCAAAAAGAAAGTTTGCCAGTTCTGTCGTATCAAAGGCCACTTCGCGACAGTTTGCTGTAAACGAGAAGCGTCGGTGCAGGAAGTTACTTCCGTCCAAGATGCTGTCTCCGGCACTGCCACAGTCCTGTCTGTACAAGCTGCGTCGACTAGCCCAAAGGACTTGCGTATACCAGTGGTCGTCGGAGGACATAACCCTATGTCATTGCTGGTGGATACTGGAGCTACTGCATCGTTAATGTCCAAGAAGGACTTTGACATGCTTTTCCCTTCGAAGTATTGACTGCTCAAGACATCCATCCACCTACAGAATTTTTCGAAGCACCCCATACCAGTCATTGGCTACTTCCGCACAGACTTGCAGCACCGCGGAACACGGGCCTACGTCACCTTCTACGTGACAGCACACGGCACTTCACTGCTGGGGCTGGATGCCATCCAGCAATTGGGACTCCTGATCGACGGCGCAACGCTAACGTGTCGTCTGGCGACACCTCCTCCGCAGCTTCCTGCAGGTGTACCTCCGGGGTTCGAGCACCTGCCTGGGGAGGCCCTGGGATGTGCCAAGGACTACGTCCACTAGGTCAACAAGCGGCAGGACGTCGTGCCAGTGTCCGCCAAGCTGCGTCGGGTGCCCCGGCAACAGGCCGTCAGCGAGCCGCGTGGGCTCGAAAACAAAGATGTCATCGTCGACGGTCGCGGTCGACGGCTGCATTCAACATTACAGTTCAGCGACCAGGTGTTGTCTACGCAGCCCAGTCGTCGTGCCCCGGATGTCCAGTGCGTCCCTGCGTCAGTTACTGTACAGTGCGACTCCGGCCCAGCTGATATACTACCTGAGAGGCCTGCAGAGGGAAAGTCTGCGTGTTCTTCAGTGAATAGTCTCGATGACTTATGAGAGTGCCACTGAACTGAACTGTCAGTTTTTCAAGTGTCATTTTCTTGATGTTTTGCATCAGTCGAATGTATAAGGATGTAATTCCTCCCCAGGGGGAGACGATGTTGTGTCGTGCGACCCCTGGTGGCATGCTAACACACCAGCGGGGTAGAGTTTCTGGTACATGTCGCTAGGTGGAGCTAGGCTTCCACCATGCCTGTTTCCTGTAGCCAACCCGGCACGAACTTGCCAGTCATGTGACCTTTACCTCGCTGGCCAATGGCCTTCCTCCCCCCCTCTTTATAACCGCCTGAATAAACGTGGGAGACACACTCTCCCGTCAGTCTTGCCTCAAGTCGTCTCCGCATCATCCTCCCCCTCCGTCGGCCCGCCGGAGCACGCCGGCTTCTGCCCTACACAACACTTACCAATCCACAGAATTGCATGCATTGCAACACAAACTAGCGAAGTTGTTAGTCTAAGTGTGGACCACGATACCATATGTGACTGTTGCGCAGTTCGATAAATTTAAGAATATCAGACACAATCAACAGAACAGGAAGACATGGCATAGTTCGCACACAGCGATAATGTGCTATCCAAATCTAATGATAATGAAATAAGGTTTAAATAATTTTCTCTTCTGTGAGGTCAAGCTTGCACATTTCAGCCTTGCTTACTGCCGGAATCCTTGCATGCCGGGTTTCGTTTTCTAAAGAAATCAAGCGCATGTTTGATTACTTTAGAGTTTCGAAGATTTAACGTCACTTCCATGTTAGGTTTCTAGTTTTAACATCCAAAAATTGGCTGCAGATTTTATTTAGGAGCACATTACAATAAAGCCAATTAAACATTGTTAAATGAATTAGTATTGTGTTTCTTTTTTTTCTGCATCTTGTTTAATTCAACATGACAAATAGTTAGTTCAACTCGGTCGGTCCTGTCAAGGGTGAAATAATGGAAGCTGACAGCAGCACAGTACCGTTTGATAGTGCGGGTATTCCAGATTCCGGAAACTCATATTAAAGTTGTCTACAGTGTGTAACAATGTTTACTGAGTGATCCACTTTTAAGAGTTGAGCATTTCAACATTTCAACATGCGCTCTTCCTTAGCCCCAAGATGGTGATGCCTCACCTTCGGAAGGATCATTTCAACCCGCACAGCCAGAGGCGACGCTCCGTTGGCACAGGACAGGTGCGCCTGCACACGTGAAAGCAAAACAGCAATCCAAATTGGACAATTAAAGGACAACTGCAACGAATTCGTAGAATAAATAACAAGCCCAACCTTCAAATAGTGTAGACAGAGAGGTGACTGCATGCATAATTTAACGATTGAAATGCAGGTGGAATCATTTCTCTTCCAATCACTTCCTCTGGAGCACTTTAGATTTCCCAAATATTCAGAAAATTTGTTTCAAAAATAAAACTGGTAAAAGGTCTATGGTTTTGGTTCAAGTTAAGAGTTATATTGGGTACATATACAGTGGAACCCCGGTTTTACGTCCCCGGTTTTACGACGACCCGCATTTTACGACGGATTTGTCCCGTTCCGGCGAAAGCCCCATAGACGCAATGCATTAAAAACCCCAATTTTCCGACGCAGTTTTACGCCGAACCCGCGTTTTACGACGATCCAGCCACGAAGCGGGGGACCCAATGGCGAACAAAAGGGAAGTCCGCGGATGTCCTTCGTCGCACCAGCAAGAGGGGCACCGCTTCGCATGCCAAGAGCTCGGGAAACCAGTTCATTTCGGCTTTCCGCTGCCGTTCGTTCGTCTTCCCCTCACCCTCCGAGCGGCCGCGAGCGTCGTAAAAGGGCGCGGTTGTGGTTTCCCCATTCTTTCCTGCTTTCGTGGCGCAAGGGCGTCGGAAGGATTAAGTGCCGGGGACCCCCCAGCCTCCCGCGTATGCACGCTCTTGCGTTCCTCTGTATTCTCCGCGGGTGCAGCTGGGAGTACAAAGGAACCCAGGAGCGTGCGTACGCGGGAGGCTGGATGTCCCCGGCACTAAAACTTTCTTTTGTCTATGGGGGTGCTAACCTGCGTAGCATCGTAGAGGGGGGGGGTGAGAGGTGCTGGTGTAGCTTGGGTAGGGGAATGGGCTAATATCGCTTGAGGGGGGGCAAGTGCCCCTTTTGCTCCTTGGAGGAGACGGGACCTTTTCCGCGGCAGGTGTTAGGCGCAGCTGCTACATCGCTTTGCAGGTGTGTTGGCCGCAGCCACGGCAGCCGCGATGGCCAAACTTAGCAAAGATCCCCCCCCCTCCCCCCCGCTTTTTTTTTTTTTCTCTCATCGGTGAACATGCCTTTTGTGGGTTTTAGAGCCCTGTAGAGCTTCTTGGTAGTTTCCATTGAAGTCTCTCGCTAATCCGCCGTGCTAAACGTGTTTTTGTGGGCATAAATTTTCGTATTTGGATTTTACGACGTCCACATTTTATGACGATTTTTCGTGGTCCCGAGAACGTCGTGAAACCGGGGTTTCACTGTATTAATATTGGGGCAAATATCTGGGCATAAGTTTACTTAAGGGCCAATGAACTGCCGGGATAATTAACAAAAATCAATTGAATGAGTTCACTGAAAGAGCAGACTTTCTTCTTGTGAGCAATTGGGATTGTTGCACCAGCTGCAGGAGCACATCGCAACCACTTGCTTCTTTCTATGTGGCTTCCGAGATACATTTTGGCAGCTTGGGAAATGCAAGGGTTACTGAACCCAGTCTGCTGTGACGGTGTAGTGGTTACGGTGCTTGGCTGCTGACCCGAAGGTCGCGGGTTCGATCCCACCCGCAGTGGTCGCATTTCGATGGAGGCGAAATGCTAGAGGCCCGTCTACTGCGCGATGTCAGTGCACATCAAAAAACATCAGATGGTCAAAATTTCCTGAGCCCTCCACTACAGTGTGTCTGATAATCACATTATGGTCTTGGGATACTATTATTACAGGGTCAACCCAAGAAACACACCAGGGCACACAAAGCCAACATGTCAATGTCACTATCAGACCAATGTCAAGGATTAAGATTGCCTCCAAATTTTTAATACCAGTGCTGTGGCTTCTTTCTCTGCGTACAGATCACAGAAATGACGCACACACACGCACCGTGCACTTGTGGACGCTGTGCAGAAAAGCGTGCCCCCCAGAGCACGGTGGGAAGGTCCAGTCGCAATGCAGTGGGCCCCAGGTAGGCGAACAGATGCGGCTCGGGCACGGAGCTGCCGGCCAGCGACGACGCGATGCTGCCTTTGCCGGAGCCCGGACTCCTGACGTGGCCGTTGGCCGTGACGGGCGTCGTGGCTGGCGAAGGCCGCGCATAGTAGTGGGTCAGTTCGAGATGCAGGGCCTCCCCGGGTAGTAGTACGGTGGCGCCCTCCGACGCCAGGAACGGCCGACGCTGGCTACGCCCTGCCATGCATACCTGACACAAGAGCGAGACATGATCAGGATGACGCCAGCTTACAGTCGACTGCCTTAGAAGCACAGAACACACCACTGCCGTACCAGAGTCCTTGCTTCAAGTTCAATTGAGTGTAAACACTCACAGACAACCTGAACGAACCAGAGATATAGCTGCATCTTCCTACAAGTTTTGTTAAACCGTGAGGGGTCCATTAAAGCACCTAGGATGCACATCCTACCTTTCATACAGTGATGCAGGCAGCACCAGAAACTATCTCTGTGCTATACATGAAGATGAAGGCAGTGCATCCTATTTACATGCGTAACTCGCACACTTTTTTCCTTATGTTAGGGCTGTAAAAAGAGTGTGTAAAGTCTGCGAGAATTTCGCAGACATATCGTCAGTAACATCCACTGTAGTTCTGGCGAGCAAAATATTGTGTTTAACTTGATTATAAAAGCAAAACTGGCTACCTTCAACGACCATGCTCATTTTTTTTAAAAACTGGCTGGCTGCATCAGCATGGATGGTTCCCTGTGGTACGTATGGAGTACAAATGGAGGCATGCACAATGTCACACGTTTCCAACACCTAGCAACTTACGAAAACTCCAGCATTTCTTTCAAAACTTCAGCCGCGACGGTAGAGGGAGATGCAGTGACATAATTACTGAAAACTCAAGCTGCACAACTAGCTCCAAGCCTGTACTAATACATCATTTGGGCCGTCATTTGGACGAAAATAATATTGCAAGCACTCAAAATGTGTCGCCACAATGTGATGAGCACACAAAAATGAAGTTGCCACAAGTTGATGGGTGCAGCTGCTTATAGTAAGTTTAATTAGCATTGTCCGTAACAATCACATCATTAGCTCTGCTATGACAGTTGTGTGCTGTGCAGTAGGCTGCGTCGCCACTCATCTCGCAGAGTAACAGCATGCGTGGAGCATTCTCTGATATGCCAACGATATTTGCACATGCAAATACACATGCTCGCCCAAAACTTAATACTAGAGCAGTGCGAAGGGCAAAATTTTGGGTGCGAAGCGAACTCGAATAATAAAATTTGACTGCGAATCGAATCAAATAATTTTTGACTATTTGTCGCATATTTTTCGAATATGTTGAAGTGAAATTACAGAAAAAAAATATTGCTGAGGATCCCTAAACTCATTCTTACGAGATAGGAACATGAAAGCATTTCTTGCCGCTAGGTTGTTGAATCACCGGAGGGGTGCTGCAAAGTCGTGTCCCACAGATGTCTTATAAAAAATCAAAATGCAGATGCCGAATTGTGTTTATTTACATGACCTGGTACAACCAAAGTGGTGTCGGCAACACTCGACACGTCATCGCCAGTGTCAGTGCCAGTGGGAGAGGTCACGTGTTTTCTGCGCGTGGCTTTTGCAGATTGGACCAGTGCGCGCTCCTACAAACCTGGCCAAGTAATGCTTTCGCGCTTCGATAACTTGATATTTTGCCGTTCTTCAAGTGATACAAATGAATTTTACATTGCATTGATTTGGCGGGGTGTAAAGACATTATTTGGAAAGCACGTTTCGCAAGACGAGTCGATCAAGTACGAAACCGAAACCACGTTTGCGCCGTTATCGACAGTCGACCACCAGCGGCAGATGTAGTGGCATCGCCATCCCAAAGTAAGGACGGAACACATATAGTATAACCTCATTACAACAGAACTCCATAGTGAAGAGGATCTTGGTCTGTTGTAAAGGGAGTATTCAAAATCCAAGTCCTGTTGCAACAGACTTTTACCGTATTTACTCGAATCTAGGCCGATGTTTTTTCAAAAAAGGGATGTGCGAAAGTGGGGGGGTCGGCTTATACCGGTGTCACACGGGCACTTTTAATCGCGATCAGGGCGATCCGGATCGGTTTTCTTGATCGCGATCAACTTTATGGCCGCTGCTACACGGCCCAAGTTAATCCGGTTTCGATAGAGATTTCATTGCACTTACCTGTATTGCTGTGTGAGATTCTTAATCTTCACTTTGATTTCTGATGGCCCCCCGCGCGTAGCCGTCCAGTCGTAGCGAAGCGGCAATCTCGTTGTACACGCCAGAGTTTCGCTTCTGGCGCCTCAAGTCTACCAGTCGCTCCTGCCAGCGGTCAATTAATGTACAGGTCTCTTCATTCGACCGCGAAGTGCGTGTACGCTGCGACGCAGTCGAAAAGCTAGCAACACTCATAATCAATTTGCTTCAAGGTGCCCCAATGCTCCAACGGTGCGACAGTTGCAGTTGAACTAAGGGCGGAAGACAACGGTCGTCTGCTTATCGTCTGCTTCTCCCATAACTGCATGCGGTCAATACGAATCTTAAAATATGCGAAATTTCAGATATTGTTCCAATTTAAATGGCTTACAATTTGTTTTTTTATAAAAATCTGGCTTTTTAAATGTGTTTTCATTGAGCTATGCTTGATTTTCTTGTTTACTGTGCTTTCAACAAGCTTGGCCAGGCGGCGCAGACGACAGCAGAATCGCTATCTGTGAGCCAGATCGCGATGCGCGGATCGCGATAGTCTTGATCCCGATCGGGCCTGATCGCGATTAAAAGTGACCGTGTAGCAGCAACTAATCCGGATCGTCCTTAATCCGGATCGGCGTTGATCGCGATTAAAAGTGCCCGTGTGACACCGGTATTAGATTCGAGTACCATGGTTTGACCGCAGCAGCCACATACCGTCGGCCGCAAAAGTTTACGGGATCTGCAGCGCGTGTCGGAGCGACGTAAAACTGCAGCGCTGCGTCACCTACCGCGACGGTTTTCGAGGCTATCGGCCTCAGCGATTAGCGACGGCGCGTTTAGATAACGCGCCTTTGACGGATCTTATCGCAGAGGCCGCGGCCGATATCCTGAACACCCGCCGCGTCACGGTAGGTGACGCAGCAATGCAGTTTTTCGTCGCTCCGCCACGCGCTGCAGATCCCGCAAACTTTGCGGCCGACAGTACGTAAAGGCCTGGCCACGCTAGCGGCATGACGGCTCGCCATGTGCCCATCTCGGGCTGCCGTGTGCAGGCGGTTCTGCATGCGCGTCCGAGGCATTTTCGCGACATCCTGCGGTAGCGTTGCACGAAGACGTGGTCGCTCAGCGGCGGAGTGGTGGTCCCCAAGGCTACACAGGCGAACCGCGTTGTCTGCTTCGTACTGTCCATTGTTCCGAAATCTCGCAGTCATATACGTTCATGCAGCGAGTGTTGTCGAGCCGGCAAGATTTCACGCCGGCAAAGGTGGATCGTGTCACGTGATGCGTGATTGCGGCATAGCGGCGCCGTCGATAACCGTGCCCTTTGACACCCCCCTCCTCTCCGGCTCTCGCGTGCGCGACAGGCGCGGGCCTGCGCGGGCGCAGTCAACGGGCGCGGGGCGCAGAGTTCGCCGTTTTCTGAAGTTTAGTGCAGTCGCATTGGCAGAGTTCTGGAAGTGTCGCGCCTTAACCACGTGCTCGCGAAACGTTTGCGAAACGTTTTGAAGTGATGGCACCAATCAAGTGGTGCCGCTGCAGCGTCGTTTTGCACGCGGAGAAAACTTCAAACCTGCAAGCGCAGCACGAGTTCGGCGTGCACGAAAAGAATGTGCGCTATGGAGTGCGCGCTTATGTAATAAAAATGCTGGGTTTTCTGCCGATGAAACCGCATTTCTTTCATTCGGCCTGCATTCGAGGTGAACTTTTTTTTTTTCTTGGCCTTGCGAATTTCGGGGGTCGGCCTGCAATCGAGGGCGGCCTAGATTCGAGTAAATACGGTATGTAACATCTGAATGGGTTTTACCTGGGGAGAATTACAATTCACAAACACGGCCAAAGAATGGATTTATTTTTAAGGGGGGGGGGGGGACGCGGCTTTCGCATAACGGGAAAAAAAAATATTTTTTTTTAATCGCATTTTTAATTTCTGTCGCCCTTCTTCCGTTACCAAAATATCTTCACTGAAAACTACATAGAAGTGCGGAAAAAATTTTTTGCGCCTGCCGACGTGATGAAAATTATTTCCAAAATTAAAAAAAAAAAAAAGAACAGGACCATTTCAGTCTTTAAATTTCGGGCTCGTCGGAAAGAGCATTTCTCAGTCTTCGAATTTCCCGCTGCAGCTAGGTCTTCCATCGAGAAAAAAGTGTACGAAAAGCAAATCTCTGAAGTTCGTTTCGAGGCCTCCATTTGGCCGCATCCACCATGTTGCTCCAGTCTGCCTCACCGTTGGTCTGATCCTCGCTTTGGGAGAACATCAGCTGCTGCTTGCGCATCGCGAGGTCACGGCTGTCGAAAATCACGTTTAGTGACGCGTTCGCACTCTATCTGTGTTCACGGATCAAGAATCAGAATATAATTATGCTTTAGTTTGGCACCTGCAAACAGAAGCTCAA
The DNA here is from genome assembly GCA_030522465.1 of Rhipicephalus appendiculatus. Taxonomy (NCBI): domain Eukaryota; kingdom Metazoa; phylum Arthropoda; class Arachnida; order Ixodida; family Ixodidae; genus Rhipicephalus; species Rhipicephalus appendiculatus. The sequence continues at coordinate 64,987 of JALIZH010015293.1, forward strand.
TCAACAGATCACGGTAGTGCGCCGTGCTCGTTGTGAACGTCACAGAAGCAGGTCTCGGAACTGACTCGTGGAAATCGCAGTTAGAGGTACTCCTTATCAGCACTTCGGACCTCGTGATGAGGACCATCACAGGACAATTGTTTGTACTTGCGATCGTACGTGACGTACTTTGAAACATCGGGCACCGCGGCCATGCACATCGTGACCGAGCTTACTTCTTGAAGTCGTGGCTAGGCCTAACTCCGCTTGTGGCGCCGATTTATGAGACGAATCCAAACTTAGCTGGCAAGGACATCGCACTAATGGACTTGCAAAAGCAAAAAGCCGCAATGTGCTTCGTTGCAAGCAATGAATCGCATTGTCCGCTGGCTCCTCGGAACCACGGATGGGCATTTTATGTATAGGAGGCGGACTTCCGGGACAAGATTGTTGCCGCTCGGAGTGCTGGTTGAAGCGACTAGCAGTTTTGCAAGTTGGCACCCCAAAATGCAAGGCCAAGCACGCTGCATGCAGATTTTTTCGTCTTTATATTTATTTTCCGTCATTATAAACTGTTAAACTTACTTTTCTGAAGTTCGGATTGTGAAATTCTGACGCGAATCGAATAGAGTAGCAAACACTATTACAAAAATATTCGAAAATTCGAATGTTTGCCCACCCCTACTTGTAACGGTACAGACACTGATGGTGTTAAATCCCAGTGATCATTCTGATGATCACATAAATGAAATTGCAGTGTTACTGATTGTGGACAACTGATAAGCAATCACAGACAGGTTGGATGAACTTGCATGAACAGGTAGCTACAAGTGCTGACAGCGATACTTGCTTTGCATACTCTTCTAACAGTCAGTGATGTTAAGTGCAGTCTCAATATGCGATGGGTAGAAATCTAAGCTTTCTTCACTTTGCTTGTTGCTTGTGAATGACTAACACAGCCATAGCACACAGAATCAAAAGAAAAAGTGCCCACTGCCCAGCATGAGTACCTCATTAACAAGATGAGAGAAATAAAAAAGAGAGATAACAACTTTAATATCGCTATAATATCACGAAGAACTTTTTTTTTTCTGGAGTTTAGAATGTAGGGTGTCGTGCTGCTAAGCTCGAGGGCGTGTGTTCAATTCCTTACTACGGCGGCTGCATCTCAATGGGGGTAAAAACGCAATGAAAACCAGTGCGCTTAGATTTCAGTGAGTGCTATATAGAACCCCAGTAGGTCAAGATTAATCCATAGTCCTCTGCTACAGTACGCCTCATAACCATGCTGTTTGTTTTTGGCACGCAAAATCCCCACAATTATTTTTCGGATACACAGAGTAAGCTGGATGGAAGAGGTGCTTTTCAGATGCACAGCCACTGCAGGAACTTAGTTAACAGGTGCATTACTAAACGGCTCAAGCAGTGACCACAGCAGCTTTCCAAAACATGACAAACTGAAACAACGATCACAACTTTTTTCTTTAATAAAAGATGATGGTTGCAAAGGCGCTTTCATCCCTTTTGTCATCATATGCAGCCTTTAGTTTATCCCATTCAAAATGCAATGAATGGGAAACCGCACCTGTTGCATGGAGAACTCCTCGAGCCGCACGAGCAGGCAGCTGGACATGAGCGTGCGCCAGTCACGTGACGACGGTGAGTTGCTGCCCGGCGTGGACGAAGACGATGGGCCACCCTCAGCCCACTGGGAGAGCATGTGCTGCACCCAAGTCTGCCGTCCCGATGTCGGCTCGCTGTACTTGAGCCACTGGCTGCGGGGGCTCGCTGCACCACGAAAAACATGCACGCTTTAATTCGAACAACTTTGAATCAAACATGCTTGAAGAGTGTGAGTGAACTGCTACAGCAATGTGACAAAATTTGTCGGGTCTCTTCTCCTCAAGAAAAAAAAAAGAGCACCACAGAGCAATGTAAACAAAACAGGGGAAGCCTTTATTGCATCTTATATATTGCTATGGAGCGATATGAACATGAACTAGTGCGGTGCTCTCCAAAAAAAAAAGATAACAAGTGCGTACGAAGTGCTTCTATGTGGAGATCCTCACCGATCTTTGTTGGCTGCCACTACACTGTTGAAAATACCCATTAAACCGACCTCTCACCTCCGTCGCAATATGTTTAGATAGGTAGTCAAATTACTAGGCACGTGCAAATATTCGAGCACTTCGAATAGTCGAAATTTAAACTGCCGTGAAGCCCAATTTCAAGGTTAAATGAACATATTACCCACACATCGATTCATCATTTAAGTTTAAAAAGCTTGTTATACCAGCCTACATGCTATAAGTAGAGTAAATTTTAAAACGTAACATATTTTACAGGTTATCACTTGCGTTCTACCAAAAGTCAAATCCTGCTACTATTCAAAGTTGCTTCCACTTCCCTTTAAACCAAAAACCATGATATTTGCACATGCCTTGTTCCAATTTTACAAAATATTGTGCAGGTTAGTTGGGTCATGACTAGAGGCCGGATTTTTAGGCACTAAAAATCATGTTTTAGGCGCCAAAAATAGGCAGAAAAAACACAGTTTTAGGCCCTCAAATCGTAAATATAGGCACAATAACTTTTTTACAAAAACTCAAATTTTCGAATAAGGACGTGCGCGACCAGGTCTACGACAGGAAAGCAAACAAATGTTATATTTTATGATTGTACAAAGGCGTTAATGATTTAACATAGCCATGCAATGGTCCCTTTCCGGGCACAGTTTCCAGAACACGGTCGCTCCTTTTATTGTCCAGAATGGTAAGTGTCTACCATCGAATAAACACGCTCCTGGGTCTGCTTCTTTTCGGCATGGCTGGGAAGGGCAGCACAGGATACAATAGCCAGACTGCTAAAAGGCCAGAAGGGTCTGTTACCCTCGTATTGGCCGGGTCTAATAGCGCAGGGTCAATTTCTCCTCTTTGTGTGAACACCATAAAGGACCCTTACCAGGTTTGAGCGTTTCGATCTAGAAGTGTAATGCATGCACGGCGCTAACGATCACGTCTGCCAAGATTTGCAACGCTCGCTCCCCGGAAGGAGGTGAAATGTCAGACTGAATGTCCCGTGCCCTTTAACTCATGGGCGCGCGCACCAATGTGGGGGAGGTGACGTTCAACAAGGAATGGTCCTGTGTATGTCACAGTAGTACATGAAACTGCGAGAATTATTCGAGGCCACATGTGTAATATGTGCAACCTGTTGCTTGAATAGAAGGATGAAAGTGAATAGAAATATTAAAACACACAGACGGAATGTGTGCGCGTTTTTCTTTAGTTTTTTCTTCGAATCGAGAGCGATGCGAGACTTAGCTGCCTATATTTCTTTTGTGTTCGTCTTCTCGCCGTTCCCGCGTCGTGCCGGCGCCAGCCCTGACAACGCTTAGCATGTTTTTGGTGCATCGTCCCTTACAGCAGTTCCAGCTGTGCGACGCGCTGTGTCGTGGTAAGGATACAGGATCCATGCCAGCCTTTCCAAACGCATAGACGGATCCATTCCACAGAAACAGGCAGTACACAATAGAGCGAACGCCGAAACGATACAACCCCGCTTGTGCGCACGACCTGGCTTGGGCATGTCATGTGCACATAGTGTAATCTTGCGTGCGCATGGTGTGTTGATGCGTCAACGTCATGTGATCTTCCGGCTCCGAGTTTTTCTGATACTGAAGAGGGCAGGGAAGGAATTTGGCTTGCGAGTGGCAAAGGTTTCAAGCTCACCTACCGGCATCGTGCTTTCGCGGCTCGTAATGAACCAATTAAAAAGTTCTTGTAGTACAAAGCTCTTCATTGGGCACGCGAACACTTCCAGTATCTGACTAAAATTTCTCATTTGACCTGGTGAAGCGCCCTTAAAGAGCAAATTACAAACGAAACAAAAGCCATGTGCTCATCTGATTTTTTTTTACCTACTTTCTACTTTCCCCTGATGGCACTCCATGGTTTCGCATTCGCTCTCCATATTCCTGCTGCTGCACGCAGGCACCTCCTGTTTTCTGCCCCCCCACCACGCCCAAGTCTTCAAGGAGGTGCTTCAATTTCATGGGAACACTGGACTGGAAAACCGGCGGTAAAAGTCGCCCGCCACGACCTCGGCCATAGACGCCACTCTCCTCTTCTTCCCGTCTCCTCTTCCAGCCTTTATTTTCCTCTCCCCATTCCACTGTACACGCTGGGACGTGCTCCCCTTTAGGGTTGCAGAAATAGCGTCTTTTCCTCTCCCCTGCTTCAACCACTCGCGCCATGTCAGTGCGGTGGGGTAAGGTGGCCGGCGCGTCCCATTTCACTGCTGCTACCGGTTGCTTCCCGGATGTTTGTTGAACTAGGGAACTAGGTTGTTGCACCCCATAAAGTTCCGAAACGTCCATTTTGCCCGGTAGCATGAATTACGGTCTCAAACTGTACTCAAAAGCAAAATTTGAGGCTAAATAGCGTTCATATAGGCACCAATTTTGAAAATAGGCATTTATGGGCACTTATAGACATTTAGGCACAAACCCCAAAAATAGGCATTTATAGGCACTATAAAAACACTATAAAAGCCCTCCTTTACCCCTAATTCATGCTCATATATCAAAGTGGCGCGATAGGAACGCAAGGAAAAAAATAGGCATTTGCCTATAATCCGGTCTCTAGTCATGACAAATATGCTAATTTTCCCTTATAATATGCAATACATACTATTTGAAATCAATTCAAAATTATTCAACCAAATCACTATTCGCTTCGAACCTAAAATTTACTACCGTATTTACTCGCATAATAGGCGCACCCCCCAGTTTGGTCGCGAGAAATCAGATTTTTTTTTTTTATTTCCGCGCATAATAGGCGCACCCCGAACTTGGCCATGATCAGTAGTTCTGTACCGTATTTGCACGGTTGCAATTCGACGCCCTCTTACGTTAACTGGATCAAGGAAAATATTTACACCATCTTCCCAAAGGGAACCCTGATGAGATGCGAAGCAGCAGCGTTGCGCACGGGTGGCGTCACGGGTTGAACGCGCTAACGCGGGTGCTGCGGTGAGCGCTGGAAGATTCGTTTGAAGCGATGGCTGGCGTAGGTCTTGTCGTTGCGCGTCAGGCGGCAGCTGCGGGCGCTCCGGCGAGTGCGCGGCAGGCGAGGGAGAGAGTGACGTCAGCGCGCACTGCGAGGGGGAGCGTGACGTGAACGCGCAGCTGCGGTGTTACCTACTTGGCACCGCTTCAACACCTATGGCGAGGGGCGCGCGTTGCGGCGCTTTCGTCCGTACGCACGGAGGGACAGCGTTACACAGCCTAGTCAGATAGCTGCTTCGCATCTAAAAGAAAAGAAGAAAGACCACGGCAGCGCTGCGCCAGCTGCACGGTCTCGTCAAGTGAAGAAGAAGACCCTGGGCGTCGGGGTAACCTTTGCACCGGCGCCGGTGTTGCTCCGCATGGAACGTGCAATCGTGTCCTCATCAAGTGCGCTTTCAGTTTCCTGTCGGGAAAAGAGTCGTCGTCATTGCATTTGCTGCCACTACGCAAGACTTGCACAAGCTCGGCGGACTTTTGTCGCCGTTGATTTCCCGGCCGCGAACCTAAACATCGTATTACGCTGCTCTTGGATCAGTGCTTGAGTGCAATCATTTCAACGCCCAATATTCATGTTGTTTTGTACAAACTTCCCGCGACAACATGCCGAACCGTAGGCTAGGCCTAATCAGCGTTGGTTGCTTTTCGGTGGCGGTCACGGGTGATCAAAGTTGCGGTTTTCGTACAAAATCAACGTAACTCATTGCGGTGGCACTACTTGAAGGAAAGGGGGCATGGGTGGCGCTTGTAACTCAAATGGTTCGCGATTCGATTGCAATGTCATGGAATGGGGTGCGAGCCCGTGAAATCGAATGATCGGTACAGGTCAGCGCACAAAATTTCGGTCGTGATAATGTGCATAGTCTAGATGGCCTGAAACGTAATCGGCGAATTTCCGTGATCGCGCTTTCTTTTCGTAGTTTTTTTTTTCTTTTCCTGCGTTCATTTTGTTGGCAATGCAGGTCTTTCTATGTTAATTTTTGGAAATTTGAATGCTTGTAAGCAAACCGCATCCCATGCCTCGATTCTCAAACACGTGAGACTGCATGCTCAACACGTTTTGCGCTAGTGTAGCCTATGAAGAAGGTTTTGGCTGTAGTGCGGATATTCATGACTTTGGCTACTTACGTTATCAGCTGTCTATGCTGTAGTCGGAAATAAAGTTTTCAGAAATTTTACCCCTCATAATATTCGCACCCCGAACTTGGAGCCGGATTTTCTGGAAAAAAAAAGTGCGCCTATTATGCAAGTAAATACGGTTTCCGCACATGCCTACAAATTACACAATGTATGTGGCCTAGCGATGGAATATGTAGATCAATTCAGAAAACTTCACTTGCAACGCCAGGATATAGAGTGAATAGTGTTTGCCCCTGTCCCGAAAACTGTGCCAGCAGGGACAGACATTGCTTGCTTTCAAATATGTGGATACGTAGTTATTCACTTTGTGTGCATTCGACAGAATGGGAAGGCAGGCAGCTCCATGAAACCCCCGTCGAGCCTGTGATGTCAGCATGTGAGACGGTCCAAGCCACAGTGGAAGAACTAACAACCTCTAGTGCCCGAGTAACCATCCCATCAGATGGAGCCACTGCGGGAACGCTTGCACTCCTTCACAACTACGCTGAACTCGGAGTGGCACGCACATTGAGAGAAGCCAGATTGCAGGACACACACATCTGGATTCATGTGAAGAAAGAAACCGTGAATAAGTGTGTCCACAGACTAGGATTGAAGTGAATTTAGGTACTGTAATATTCATTTGAATATTTGAAGTGCCCGAATACGCACAAAAGCCTACCAATGGCCAAAACAAGGTGTCAAATACATCTACCTCTATGGGGATGTCAAGAGGTATTGCAATTACTTTCTTATATAGAATACGTCGTTATAAGCCATTTCATTAGGACAAGGTTTAACTATCATATACAGTGTGCGCCAGCTAACTTTAAACTAAGTTTAAAAAGATGCCGATGCACTCTATGACGACGCGAAAAAATGTATGTGCTGGCTATTGCATAGAGTAACTTTGGCTATATTTGTGTGCTGCTTAATTAGGCAAGATAATTTAATTAGCTTTTCAAGTAATGAAGCTAGGCAAAAAATTCATTCTAGAAAGTTGCAGATAAGTTTGCAAAACATCTGATTAGACAGTTTCTAAATACCTATCTATTAGTGTTTAACGCTTACCATAGATGCCCTTGAAATACAAAAAGATACCACATGACACGCCCGCTTGCCTGCCTATGCGCGCTGTGATAGCAGCGCTCCCGAACATTCCATGTTTCATAGCATTTGGCTGGGTGTGCTTCCAGTTAAGAGATGACAGGGCTGTGACTACGGTGGTGGCTGTTGCACCTGTTGCAACAAGGGCAACATGTGCACCTGCTGTTTGCAGCCACACTAACAATAGCTGCTGCATCTTTTTACGACTGTCATAAACCGCAACGAGCGAAGCATCTCGCTTCCAAGCTGAACGTTGAGGAGCACTGCAATCACGGCGCACAAGCGGGCACATAACGTGGTACATTTTTGTATTACGCAGCCAGCTGTAGTAAGCAGAAAAGCACTAATACTTAACTGATACGAACTTAGGAACCGTCTAATTGGATGTTCAGCCAAACTTCATCTACAGCTTTCTAATTGAAATTTTTCATTGAGCTTCACTGCTTCAACAGTTAATTCACCTTGCCTAATTAAGCAATTGAGCAGAATGCAAAAAACTGTGCGACTTACTCGATGCAGTAATGAGCAACATGCAGTCGGTCATGGTATCATCGAGTGCGTTGGCATACTAAACTCTGGCTAGAGATAGCTGGGGCACCCTGTATATCCCCTAATACAACAAGCATAGGAATTGATAACAGACAGCAATCCACTGGGAAGGGGCAATCAAGGCTTGACTTTTAAAACTCACCTGCTCCATGGAAAGGATAGTAGTCGATGAGGAGCTTCTCCAGCAGGACCTGAAGAGCGGCTCCACCTTGCAGGGGACCCCAACTAGATCGAGTCTCTGCATTCATCCCAAAGATATACACAATCTTAAGGCCACTTCGACAAATCGCAATAGAGCACAAAAAGGTGCTGTTTTGTCCAAGTGTTTCAGTGCCTCGGCGTGCACTGGTGCGACTCGTCAACGTTCCTATTCACATCGTCAGGACAGCAAGTGGTACGATCGCCCACGGAGTGCTTGACTTTGCTTTTTCAGGGCAGCAAGACAAGCCCCCTTGTCAACACTTTTGGCTCCAGCAACATTCCTAGTTCAGTGACTGCTAATCGGTAGAGGCCTCCATATTTCTGCGAACTTTTAAAGGGAGACAACACTACCAAGACAGTGCGCTGTAAGTTTGTGAGCGAAATGAAGAGTTAGGTATCTGCCTCCAAATGTGCATGCAGCATTTGCACGCACAGTTTACAGTCACCACCATTGCATTTCAAATGCCACTTGCCAACACACTCCTTTCAGTATGGGAAACAACAGCTTTAGATGGCAATCAAAGTAACTGCCTCTCGTACTTCAATACCAAATGCAGCTTTAATAAGACACTAAGAACAAACCCTCAACCTCAATCCGCTTTCACCGATTAAGGCACATTAATCTAAACCATTTTTGTAACACTTATGGTAATACGTTGGTTCTAAGAAAAAATAATTAAAGTTGACGAACAATTTTCAAAATGACATTGGCAATGCAGCACTACAGGTCAGTGTAAAACCGTGAATGCTGAATATTATCTTCTCGAATATGAGCCATCACAGCTGAGTAAATCCCTTAAGACTTGCTCAGTTTACTCAATGCCCCCTTTGGATGGTAATGTCTTCTATGTTTAGACGTAAAGAAATTAACTTTTCCTGATAAGACAGCAGGGACTTTACCCTTTGAGGGTTTTCGCTGCACATGTACGGCATCACCTAACATGGACCAAAAGGTTTTTGCCGTACATGTAGGGCATTGCCCGTATGTTTAAAATGTGCACCTTTTTTGAACATTACTGTTGCTTGGCATGTGCTGCCACACTTCGGGAATACGTTGAATTTTTTTCATGCGCCGATGTCTCTCCGTTGCATTTTTTTTTTTGCTTCCCAAAGCGGCGCACCGGCTATTGCTTGCGCATCTGAGCGCACTCGCGGTGCGGCTGGTTTAAAACGCGCGACTTTTTTGATCATTTCTCTTGCTTGGCATGCGCTGCCATGCTTCAGGAACACGTGAAATTTTTTTCATGAGCCGATGTCTCTCCGTTGTTGCTTTCTTTCTTGCTTCACAAAGCGGCGCGCCGACTATCACTTGCGCATCCAAGCGTGCCCACGGTGCAGCTGCTTTAAAACGTGCGCCTTTTTCGATTATTTCTAGGGGTGTGCGAATATCATATTTTTCTAACACAAATTGAATACGAATACACAGTTTCGAATACGAATCGAACATCGAGTAATCAAGAGATGCGATTTTTTTAACCAGTAATCTTTTACTTTACCATATATTTATGTTGAAAACAGTACATTTGTTAGCGTTCTGGTCTGTTATTGCACAAAAAAAATGCCACCATCTATACTTGCCAGGAAGCATATGACTGTGCTAAATAGTTGAGCTTGTGACTGCGATGTCTTGGGTTCAATTCACATGTTGAACAAACTTTTTATATCTTTTTTTTTATGTGGTGGCACTTTATACAAAAAGAAAAAAAGCTTTTGTACCAGCCATGATGACTAGCGAGTACGAGGCCACTGGTTTGATTCCTGCCATGGCAGCCGCATTTCGATGAGGTGAAATGTTACAGTTAACACCCATGCTCTTGAATGTAAGCGATTATTAAAGCGCCCTAGGTGGTTACAATTCATCCGGGTTTCCACACTATCAGTTTTGGCACGTACGGCCCCAGATTTTATCGTTTTCTTTTTAATTTTCACCCCTGTTCTCACCGGTCGACACATTAAGGCAAACAGGAGTACTTGGGGAGTCTTTCAACTACGCAGCAATACTTATCTGGCTTGCTTTCATTCCCTTTCTCGAAAACTACGCGCTCGCCATTTTCCTATCAAGAGTGCGCTGTCACACTGATAGCCGCACGATCGTGACCAAGGAGTACCCGGCGTGCGGTGATAACGCAAGCAAGGCACGCGAGATAGATGATTACTGTTGTGCGACAGAAAGACGCCTCAAATACGCCTTTTTTTTTTTAACGGAGCCACAACTCCCGGCGGCAAGGGCACTATTTTGCCGCATATATTGCAACCGCGTTCAGCGCACTGGCTGCTGACGGCAGTTAACTGACGTTGGCAAAACAGAGAGATCACAGCAACGGCGTTACAGAGGATTGATTGCAGGAGACACTGCCATGCGAGTGTGATGCGCGTACGACGGATTACCAAAGGCGCTGTCGGGAACGCAGCGTTAACCTGCCTCAAATTTCCGTCACCTTACGTGCGCTGCCGTTAGCAACAGAGAAATATATGTGATGACGCCATTGTAACGTTACCGAAAGTGCATGGCCTTTTCTTTGTTTGCCATTGTGTGGAAAAACACTTCAGCTCATTCGCATGAAATCATTTCGGAACTATGACAGGGAATACATGCTGACTTTGCTGACAGAGCGGCACAGCTGACGGACGACTCGTCAGGCTTTCGTCGACGCGTGCACGTATGTTTTTGCGGCAATCCATTAGCGAAAACCGGTGCAGCTACACATAATACGCGTTACCTGCTGCATCGTCGAGCCAAGCGTTCCTATAGGGAACCAAAGCTCAAGTTTGCGGAGCGACGACAGCGCCGCGCTGCGGCTCTGGAAAGAAGCTCTGGTGAAACTGGGAAGAAGCGCGGCGGAGGGCGCGCCTGTTTCACCGACAGCCGACAGCGGCGGCACGCGTTCTTCGGTTGGTGCGGGGAGCTTAGACGTTGCGCCGTGAGCTTGGCACGCTGAACCGAAAGGCTTGCTTTGCGAAGCTGCATTTCCGCGATGGTAGAAGCGACCCCACGAAAGCGGAAGCGAGGTCCGAAGTATTACTGTGTGCCACAGTAGTGCAGACAGTACCGGCACGCGATCCGCCTGTAAAACTGTATCAGTTCCCGGACAAGTCGTACAAGAGAGAAAGTACACAAGCGTGGATCACCGTAGTTAGAGGAACAAAGTTCCAGCTCTGTCTCGCCTTCCGTTTTCGCTGACTCAATTCTTCACTTGAAATCGTTTGTTTCGACTACCTGAATCAGTATGTAACGCGGCGCGTGCATGCAACGACTGCAGTAATGATTGCTCGCCGTCTAGCATTTTTACATTCAATTACGGTTGTATGTTGAAGCAACTTTGTGTTTTGATTCCTTGTGTTTGTGAGACCTATCTGTCGTTGTTGGATGTTCACACTTACATACTTCATACCGCGGTTAGCGTTGCCGTGTTGGTTGAGTTCAGTTGAACTCCGCACAAGGCTGCATCATCGCGCCGTAACGAACGCCTGTGCATTTTCAGCTAACTTGACATCGTTTTGCTTGTTTGTTCTGTTTTTGTCGCTTTTTTAGGGTGGTATATATTTAAGCGGCTGAATCTAACTGGCACTTAATTCAGGAATTGTTATTGCCATCTTTCGGAGATTGTGCGGTTTTCTTTCACGCACACCGCGCACTCGTGCATTGCTTCGAGTGTGCGTTTACGGGTGCGCTTTGCGCGAGCTCGTCACCCGATACCACATCGCGCCTGAAATTCGACACCTCTCACGCTGAGCCGCGTTCGCGCAGCAAGTCTTATACACCTGTAAAGTCGATATTCTCATAAAAAGGGAGTGCAAGCACGAAGCGAGAAGCGAAAAAAAAAAAGACAGACAGACGAGGCGAGCAGTTCTACTTGCTTCGCAGCAGTTAAAGCTAAGCTAAGCTAGCTGCCTCATGGCTAAGTCAGCGGGTGATGCTCCAGCGGTACGGAGGGCATGACTCGAACCTTCTCAAGGCTTTTTAGTGCCACGGCCGTGTAGTCTTTGTTTCTCTATCTTTTTTTATTTTTCTTTTTTGCATGCCGCGAAAGTTCGTTCACTACAGTACGCGTTTGCCACTGCCAGCATGCACATCTAAACAACAATCACATGTTTTTCATAGTCGACAACGTGGAACATCGATAACCGTGACTAACGAACTTCTCTCCTTTGATTACGTTCGCTTTTCGAAGTGACTGTCCAGCGGGGAGATCTTTTTCAAGCGGTACACAGCGAAGCGCCTCCTGCGCGAGAGCTCTGCACGCGCACGGAAGCGAGCGGCAGCGTGGAGGAGAGAAGAGAAAACTCGCAACGTATATTCCCAGTTTCTATTTTTCCGCCAGAGATGGCGCTGCCTGTCAAGAGTCGCAGCGCCACTTGAGCGATGCTTTGGGAGCCTATAGCTAGTTGCGTGCAGTGCGTCGCCTACTAAGCTCACTCCATCAGTGCCGCTCGCTGTAATGTACGCGTGCATTTGCCCTTGCGCAGTGACATTTTTTCCTCGTGCTCGCTCTGGGGCGTGATTACATCTGTTTCCGTGCGGCGCCAAATTACAGAAATGACGCTGCCGTGATTGCGTTTCCTGTTTTGGGGACTTGGAAAAACTAACTCCGTCTCGTTGGCGATAAGACAAAGGATTATTATAGCTTTTTCACTCGTTTTGCTTTCTGGACAGGTGCACAACCACACAGTTTTCTTTCGTGTGCTCCCTCACGCAGTTCGCTTACGCTACGAAAGTGCGCGCTGGTTGCTCTGGTGCCAGGGAGTCGAGCGGCGATTCTTCCGATGTGGTCTATTCCCAAAGTGCCGAATCAGAATCTGATTCATTGGATGTCATTTCGTCAGATGAGGATTTACTTACGAGTTCAGATTTGGATGATGATAAAGGAGCGACATCTCGAAAGTGTGCATGGCGAGACAATCCGTATTGGATCAAAAGTGACTATTCCCCAGCATTTAGTGTTGGAGCAAAAAAATTTTTACCGGAAAAGTACTCTGGTGCGCTTATTTTTGTATGTCTGTGAGCTATGTTTAATACAATGCATAATTTTGATATATAAAAAATCGCATAGGTGTCTTTTCTTTTAGGATTTTTCTTAATGTTACTTACGAATAAACCATGTGTATGTCACAACAAAAATGATTTTTTAATCACGTTACGGTCACACAAAAAATTTTAGACAATTTTTTTTCTGAAATAGAATCGTCTGAAGAATTTATCTGAGCAATAAAAAAAATTACACATTTTTGGACTGCATTTCGTGAAAAAATTCAACCCTCAAAGGCATGGGCGTCGGCAGGGGGGTGCAAAAGGGGCACTTGCCCCCCCTCAAGCCTTACCAGCACTTGCCCTCACCCAAGCTAGACCAGTGCTCTCCCCCTCCCCCAGCCGTGATGCAACACTGGTTTGCTCCCCCCCCAAGAGAAAATCCTGCCGACGACCATGCTCAAAGGGTTAAACTGCATGATATCACAGCAAGCTGGTGCAGGCATTTCAAGGTGGCATTGCCAGCCTCATTTTTGGGTATGTTCTGGCTTAGTGAGCCTCCTCTAACACAAAAGTATACAGTGAAACCTCGGTGATACGATCACAGCCCATACAAATTTCGGGGTGATACGAATTTTTCTTTGGTCCCGATCAAGGCCCATTGGCCTGCAGTGTAATGGAGTACGGTTGTTACGAACCGATTTTCACCCCGTGACGTTTGATACGAACGTACGCTACCGCCCAGGTACGAAGAGGTGTGGTCCGCGCTGTCGCGGAAGACGCACTAAGCACGTGCGAGCGCGGGCATGCGCGCCGCACTGCCAAATCGTCAGAATCATGATGTCAGAAAAATACTTTTCTTACTGTCAGAATGAACCTTCAGAGACGCATCACGGCCTCCGAGATTGTGTGCGCGAATCTTTCAGGCTCTAATGTGCCTCCGTGTGTCTTCGTGTTTAGATTACAGAAGGCATTGTGCTTTTTTTTTTTTAAATTTTTTTCTTCTAACGCGTCGACGCGGGCTGCTGTCGTTGTTCCGTTACTTTCGCCGCAGTACTCCTGTGTCATGCCAAAAAGCATACTAAAATTTGGAAGGGGCTACTGCTGTCCACAAGTCCCAACGCGCCTGGTTCATTAATTAAACACGCACATATGGGCCGTATATTTACGAGTGCTGGTATGACTTCGGGCATCTAAAAACTTAACTGGCAATCATTCAGAGTTCTTCCCTGACGTTGCTGCGGCCCAGCAAAACAATAAATGAAAATGTACGACAGCTTTCTTTTGTCGCAGGCTAGTTTTCCATGCTTTCTGGTGATACGAATTTCGGATGATACGGAATATTTTTGGTGGTCCCGTGAGATTCGTATCACCGAGGTTTCACCGTATTAGGACTTCGACCTTATCTACATAACACAAGTTTTTGATTCTAACTCAAACTTTTCACGATTCTAACTCAAACTTTTCACCTCCAAGCTGAACTTTCAGGACACGCTAACTGGCTCTCATGCTCTCTACCTGCCTATTCATAAGTCATGTGCAAAAGCTACAAAATTAAAAGTTACCAAAGTTCGAGATTGGTTTAATCAGCAGGACAATCCAGTTTTACGAGTTTTATGTCCACTACTATTTATGGTCAAAGGTTTCCGGGCCAAAATAAACTATGAGGCCATCATTACTGAACAGACAATATTCGAGACAACATAGAAGCTGACGTGTCACTTGACCATCTTTTCTAAAAGACCCGACAAAGCCTCGACACAAAAAAGATTCCCAACGTACACTAGCAACATATGTTCAATGCCTACAAGAAATACGAGCCACAGCTGAGCCAAATAACTAAATTTCAATTTCATGTTTGAACAGTGTTTAACAAGTGCAAAACTTACGGCCTGGCGTGGGACCTGCAAGAGTAGACAGACATTAGCTCACACACAGAAACAACGTGTAGAGTAAAGAGCTAGCACTTCGTGAAACTTGGGCACCTGTCGATCTCACACAAATGTGCCCTCACCTTTGGGGTCCATGTCGTCGCAGAGATGCAGGTCAATGCGGGTGCAGAACATGTGGTACGATGTCTCGAGCACATCGTGCTGCCGAAAGAATTCCACCAGGGGGCTCTTGGGGGTTCCTCCAGTGCCGCCCCTCTGAGACGAAGGAGTGGGGGGCACCGGAAGTCGAGAAGTGGTCGGGCGTCGGCAGGGTCGAGCTGGCAGCTCGGTGACGGCGCCCCTGGGCGGCCGCCTTTCGCACCAGGGCAGCCAGAGAGTGGCCCAGGTGCAAGGCTGCCACCAACTGAGCGTCGGTCAAGGCCCAGAGCAGCTCGTCCAGTACTAGGACCAGGCGGCTAGCAACCAGGCTGCAGTCTGCGTAATAAATGGACCAAAGAACTTTTAGACCAGGAAGATTCACTTACGCGTGGACACTGCTCTTAACATTTTTTTTTTTGCTTTCTTAATTGTGATGAAAGTTGCTCAGTTTATGTATATTTGTGTAGTGATATCAAATATGCAATTATTTCTATAGTATAACCTGTACTTTTTTACATTGCCAAATATTTCATGTGCCTTCGGCGGAGCAAGATTTTTCCTAAACTGAGAGAATTAGAAGGCAAGTCAGCGTATGACAACCATCTGGAATCAGAACTGTTTGCAGTAAAAAAAAAATGGTGTTCTACACCCATTTTGAATAAATGTTATGGCAGGTCGAACATTCGTCAGTAAATCATTGTCAAGCTGGGATTCCACTCATGAATGTTCCACTCATGAACATATGATAACTTTTGTTAAAATGGGTGTAGAACACATTTTCTTTTTTTTTTCTGTACAGCACACAGTTCTGATTCCAGATTATCATCATATGCTGATTTACCTTGTAGTTCTCTCGGTTTAGAAAAAATCTTGATCCGCTCGTGGCTAATATTGAATTCCAGTGGCAGATTCAGAGCAGTTCCGCAAGTGAGCACCTTCTCATGGTGCAGAGCAACGCCTCTTAATCCACAAATGGAACACGATTGCTGTTGCTGAAGCAAAGTAGATGCAGAAGTTCTAAATGTCAGATACAGGCCGAACATTCCATCATATGCCAGAGCATAAGTGGCAGTTTTGGCCTCGTACATCATATCATTCATTGCACGTATCAGAATTTCGAACTCTCTAACTCTAATTATAATACTAGTATTGGGCGATTAACGTTCCAAAACCATGGTATAATTGTGAGACGCCGTAGTGGAGGGCTCCGGAACTTTCTACCACCTGGTGCTCTTTAACATGCACTGACATCGCACAGTACAAGGGCGTCTAGTATTTCGCCTCCATCGAAATGTGACCAACACAGCCAGGATAGAACCCGCAACCTTCGGGTCAGCAGCCAAGCACTGAAACGGCTACATCACTGCGGCAGACGGAGCTCCCTGACTCTAAGATGTCGCTATGGAGGAGCGAAGGCAATGAGGTGCACCATGCTGAACCTTCCATGTCGTTCCTATCATTACAAAATCTTGTGACTATGGCAACGCCACCAGGCAGGTCAGCATGTAAAATGGCAGCAGAGTTGAAGTCGACCCCACCTGTTTTCGCGGAGCAATCTTTCCTGCTCCGCAGAGTGAATGCTGTTCTGAGTCTAGCGAGATGTGTAAACATGCGCCTCGGGGAGCATAAGAATGCCCTGAGAGGCAATGTTTGCTCGACGTACTTAAAGCAGTACTGACACGATTTTGAGGCACCCAAAAAAGGACATGTTTCGTTTCCATGGTGTGCACTGTCATCGCTCTCCACACACCGGAGCCAGACAACATGTACAAAACATTTTACTTTGATTTTAAAGTTCATCGCCCAGCATCTGCAAGCCAGCCCCACCGCAATGGACATCATCACGACAAGTCAACACAGTTCACTGGGTTTGCCAAATTTGCGTCCTGCATGCAGCATAAATCGCAGAAATCCCTGTCAAAGTCTCTGGGCGACAATTCACCCATCGTTGTTTACGTGAACCACGTGCGACTGACAGCAAACAGGCAGCTGTTGCTAGTATGTCGCGAGTTGCAGTCTTCCCGTGACGTCAGAGCAGTCTTGACACGTCACTGCGAAGCCACCCTCTCGATACCGAAACCGAAATTGCACTTTTAAGGTAGCAGTATTAAAAATATATTCGATGCATTCCCAAGCACCACGACACTCTTTTTAGGGTTCTCGACTCCCGCGTTTTTATTTAGAGCAACGACCCGAAAATATTTAAAATTCGTGTCAGTACTCCTTTAACAATGCATTGCAGAGATTGAGGGTGCAAAGCGGAACTTTCTCACAGAGATTCTTTTCCACCACCACGACCTATTGACACATGAAACTTTTGAGACCTAGAAAATACAGAAGGCAGGTCGTAATTGCGTTACAGTGAAATCTCGGTATAACGAACTTCAGGGGACCGCGGAAAAATGTTCGTTATTCTGAAAGGTCATTATAGTGAAACCCCGAAAATTTACCATAACAATAGCATTTCAGTAACGCCAACATCCTACCTTTGCAACGGTACGTCCTGGAACTCGTTTCTCACAACAATGCACACGTAAACGTCAGACAAGGCACGTTTATTTGAAATAGTCCGCGATCTTTTTTTGACGGGTGCAGCACAAACTCTGCATCATGAACGATTCTAGACCGTCCGCATTTTTATGCATTGCTTCGGTCGCTGTGCTGCTTTTTTTTTTTATGAATATGCGGAGTTTCCTCAAGTAGTCCAACGCATCTGTGGCCGACACGGACTCGTCGCGATCTTCGGGTGCTACCGTGACATCGTCGTCCATGTCATCGCTGCAATCCTTATCCTGAGTCTCTGTGCCCTGGACGCTCTGCAGGATGTCGTCAGTCGTAAGCTCCGCTGATGTCCACGTCGCCTCGTCACACTCGACATAGTTGTCAAATGTGGTCGAGGGATCGACGGCTAGCTGCTCGGCCACCTCGCTCCAGAGCTCGCTGGAACTTCCCTCCGCTGCCGGTTCATCACTTTGTCGTTGGCCATCTGTTATCAGGCCGGCCTTCTTCCATCAGTTTTGAATGGTGGTGGATGTGACGCTTCACCATGCACCTGTGAGCATTTCCGCAGCCTCTCGGACGTTGATGTCTGGCGAGCGCTGTAGGCGCAGGTTTATGAGCAGCCGCTGAACAAGGCGCTTCCGGAAGTGCGACTTCACGCTCCTTATTATTCCTTGGTCCAGTGGCTGAAGTATTGATGTGCAGTTCGGCGGCAGGAACTCAAGACGCACATTAGTAAGCCGAATGTTCACAATGTCCGCCGAGCAGTTGTCAACGATAATCAAAATGTGCCGCCCCTCCTTCCTCATCTTTTCGTCTACCGTCAGCAGCCACTCGGAAAACAGCTCGCGCGTCATCCAGGCACGCTGATTTGCCCGATACTGGCACGGCATCGAAAACCTCCCGATCACAAGAGGCTTCAGCTTTTCAGTGCCATGACACGGGCACATTCTGTGCTCTCATGTCTGTAAACCAAGTGAGCACTGCTGCGTCAATATTCTGAAAATCGCCGAGCCGCAGTCGCTTCCTTGATGGGGCAAGCTGAGATTCGTGCTGGTGCTTGAATATCTTCTCTTTATCTTTGAGAATCGTGGCGATCGTCGACCGCGCCACTCCACGTTCTTTAGCAACGACGGCTTGTTTCTTCCAGTCTTCTATTTCACGAAGAATGTCTACTTTCTCACTCAAAGAAAACTGCTTCCGCTTCTTCGCCGTAGGAAGAGTTGTTGAGCTCATGACAACACGAACGCCGGCACGCACTTCCAACACAATAAAATACGCAGAAGAAAAACAAGACGGAGAGGCCTGATACGGGTAACAGCACGCGAACAACTGATAAAGCAAGCAAGAAAAATGCGACGCGTTGTCGTCGCCTCCGCAAAAGCAGGAAAAAAGAAATGCCCACTTTAGCCAACGCGTTGCTTCAGCGTTGGCTCTTCTCCCACACCGTCTCAGGTTTTCCGAGCCCATATTCCCCGGCACTCCGCTTACAAAACCTGATGCGTCGTCGCCTCCGCAACCCTCCGCCCGCGTCTTTCTCCTCCCGCGCCATCTCAGGTTTTTGCGGGAGGGCGTCCGCTCTTTGCGCTGCGTCGTCTGCTACCTTGCAGCTCTGACTGCCACGACCGATGCACTGAAATCTGAGAATCCTCGCATTTCGGGATATAAGTTCGTAGTACTGAGGTGTTGTTAAGATGACACGGGAATTAAATAACGATCGTTATTCTGAAATATTCGTTATTCTGAAGTTCGTAGTAGTGAAATATTTTTACATTGAAACTATAGGCAGTCGGCGCGGGATTTCTTAAAAGTTCGTTAATCTGAAATGTTCGTTAATGTGGTGTTCGTTGTAACGAGGTTTTACTGTAGTAAGCCTTCAATCACCCTCCAGGATAAGGAAATTTCCTTTCTAGACTATTGTAATCATCGACAGTCTAGTGTTAAAATCAGTTTCCTTGTCTCTAACCAAGAGTGTCGTCATGAGCTGTTTTTGTGTCTTGTAAGAGCGTGTGCAGTAGTATATTATGCTGTTCTTTCAATATAAATTTTTCAGTTGAAAGTCAGCGCTTGTGTTGTGTCCACTCTTCCTTAGTCCTTGTTCTTTTTGCACTGTTATGACTCTCTCGGTGGAACACGTGGCTCATGCCATTACTCTGCTGTTAGAACAAATTTTTTTCCAAAAAAAGCAGCAAAACTTGTTCCGACTCTGGCATTGTAACTAAACGTTAATAAGTATGCTGTTCAAGTTAGAGGGACATAAAAGTACTCATACGCAAACTGGCAAATTAATTAATTTTTTAATATCTGGGGTTTAACGTCCCAAAACCACGATATGATTATGAGAGACGCCGTAGTGGAGGGCTCCGGAAATTTTGACCACCTGGGGTTCTTTAACGTGCACCTAAATCTAAGTACACGGGCCTCAGCATTTTCGCCTCCATCGAAAATGCAGCCGCCGCGGCCGGGATTCGATCCCGCGACCTTCGGGTCAGCAGTCGAGCGCCATAACCACTAGACCACCGTGGCGGGGCAAACTGGCAAATTATTTTTTTTGAGAACTCTGTCATTAATAATTTCATGATCAGAAGTTTATAAAGAACAAAAAGTGCAGGTCACAATGCCATTCTTGAATTCTGAGCCAAAACCTCAGCACCTGGTTGACATTGTGACATCACAAATTTCCAAGTCTTTTTTTCTTCGTTTCCATTTTGGCCACATTCGCTAAATAAAATTTTCTGAAACTTGTTAGTCAAGTCTCTGGATTCCATAGAACCCATGGTAGGCCACAGCAGATGCCATCAAAATCTACGATGTCACAGGAAGTTGCTGTACGATCTTTAAGGCACCCGCGCCACCATATGTGTTTTCTGGAATTAGTGGCGAAAGAGGAGCAATTGCACAAAAGCCATTTTTGGAGTGTAATGCCCCATGGGTGCCACGATGAATGTCATTGATGCCATCTTGAGAATAAAATACTAGGTCCCTTTGTAAGGCGAGTCAAGAGCTCAATTCTTTGCTACCTCTGAAAAAGCAGTATATGTAGAAAGATTTAAGAGTAATCGCTTCAGATGTTTGACAACATCGATATTCTTTCTGCCTCAACAACCAAGATAAAAAATTTCAAATTTCCAGAAGAGACTTAGAACACGTTCAATACACATATCATAATAATGAGCTCTGTTGGACAAAGTCAGCCGATGAAAGAGGCGAATATAATTTTAGGCAATAAAGTAAGTTGATGTTGATGACAGTGACACTCACCCGCGAGGCGCTTCTTGAGTACGATGCGGCAGCGTGCCCCATTGGTGATGAGCCGCAGCGGTGCCCCCGCGTGGGCTCCCCGGGCGTGTGCCTCGAGTCGCATCATCTGCCACTGGAGTTGTCGGAAAAGCAGCAGCTGGTCGGGACCCTTGATGCGACAGAGGCGTAGGTCCCCAGGGTCCCAGCGAGGCGTCCGACTGTCCAGCACCACCCGAGACAGCTAGGCAGTTGGAAATGATCATAAAGAGAAGTAAGGTACAGATATGGCACCATTCATCTATTTAAGAAAGCTGCAGTTACACCAGATGAAAAGAATTTAGACACTAACTTGAAATCTTCCTACTGTCTGATGGTGTCAAAGGGCTGCACACATTTCAAAAATTGGGGTTAATCTTCTCAGATATAGCCCATACATCAACTTAAAAATATCTCATTCAAACTGAGTGATCTTCAAGATCATCAAATTGATGTCTGAAGATACAACCAACTCAGCAATGGTTGCCAGAGGCATTTTCATAAATAGTGCCATTTTTTTTCATCGCTAGCAGCCGTAATCCATTTCATGCAGCGTCTTCTTGATACTGCAATATTGAACAACCAAGTAAAACTTACAATCCATGGGTTGCATATACATATCAGTAAGCCCTTCCAGGATCACCTCAGTATCTCTTTATGATTCACGTAGCTCGTCCTCGATATTCTGTATCAAGTGCCTGCAAATTGCTACTGAGCACCAGTGGCCATTGCTTCGTAAACATGGTAATGAGGTGCTTGTTGGTATCCATTTGATTTGTTTGATTTGTATACAGTTGTACCAGAATTCTCCCTATAAATTTTTTTTTGGTGTGGACATTTTGAGAGTGGGGGCGGAGGGGAAGCAAATTTCTGGCATCTATGATGCACACATAAAAAAAAAAGAAGCAAGGGTGCTTGTGTTGCAGTGCTGGCACTGGTGTTGATGATCTTTGAAATCTTGAAGCCACCTGTTCAGACTTTTTTTTACATGGTGGGAGGCATGGTTTGCTGGTGTTGCTTTTAAGGGCACAGGCAGAAATTAGTTTCAAGGGGGGGGGGGGGGGGGGTACTGACTTGATCTGAAGTGGGGGGCAGGGGGGCAGGAAGATGTGCTCTAGGGTCATTTTGCACTCTGTATCCCACGGCAGAAAAAAATTTTGGGCATGGGAGGATGGGAGGGGAACGTGCCCAGTGTGTCACCCCCTGGCTACGCCACTGGTCATGCGCACACAGTTGCCATTTAGTATTGGCCCCTTGGGCACTCACTTGAAAGGGGGATCGATCGAAGCGGTGGGCAGTCTATCAAAAGTGGGGGGGTGGTAGACTAGAGCAGAGGGCAGTGAAGCAGAACAGTGGGCAGCATTCCCACCACCGCCCACCATGGGGAGAACCCCAAGTCAAATATGATAGCATTAATCATAAGGGACAGCCCCCCACCCCGCTTTTTTTTTTTTTTTGAGCATGGAATAGTGTCTGCCTACTGTGCATTTGCCATGCTCTAGAGCAGAGTTGATGACTAAGCTTAAACGTGCTGTGTAGCTAGTTGTTCACGTACTTCCCCATCTCTGCCGTGCTACAAGGCAACACAGTCAAGTGGCCCAGGCCTGCATTGGCGCAAACCATCAAGCAACCACCAAAGTGACCCGACAACAAGAAACGACCATCTAGCAAAAGATGAGGCAGCCAAGGCACAGAGCACAATTAGCTACAATAAACCAAAATAGAGTTTGAAAAAAAGTTTGTAAGCACAACTCAGTACATGGTCAAATAAAGAAACGTAAGAATAAAAATTCGAATATTATGCAGGTGCACGCCGGAGTGTCACTAAATGCTCAACTGATGGAATACCCACCTGAAATGAGGCAACAAATGAAGCGGACTGGAAGTTCACCACAACCGAGTTGACGACCACTTTCATGCCATCGACGACCCGATCTGAAAAGCCGTACCGGCCTCCCGAGCTGTACAAGAGAGAGATTAATTGCAGAATGACTCAGGATGCCTTAAACGGCATAATAAGTAGTAACGCAAACAATGTACTTTTGAACTTCACAGATTCTGTACACTTCATAAACGCTGCAAACATTTAGCACTCCTCGCATTGCAAAGAGAGAAGACTTACGTGATGTTTTTGGTGTAAATCACAATTGCATTGAGATTCTAATAAAGAAAACAAAAATGACCCTGTGTTTTTGTACATTTGAAAAAGACTAAGCCAAACAAACTCAGACTAACTAAAAAAAAAAAAATTAACTTGGGGCTCGCTCAAACAAATTGAGATCCTTTCTCACTTAGACTCAAATTTAATCAAACATGCGCTCAGGTTCCCTAGAAGAGCCTTGGTCACAGAACCCGTCTCTGATACACCTGAGTACCTCAGGTTCAATAATGGAAACCAGAGTCCAGGCAACTAAGGCTAAACCCGAACACACTCGGACTCGCATTGAAGGCTGCGGCATCGGTAGGGATTCTCACCAACCTCCTCTAAGCAGCGTAACCGACCTCCAAATGGTTCCCCTCATAAAGTGTTAATCAATCAATCAATCACGGAATAGTGGGCTCGGATTTAAGGCAGCTGATGAAATCATGGCTTTTCACAAAAAATTCACAAAGTCTCTTAAGCATTCACCTAAGACGACTCTGAGAGATAGCCATCACCCCAATTGTCATAATCATCACCATCATCTCAGAGAGGTTGAATGAGTTTTTGTACTGCACACTGCGTTTTCAAGGCCAGCATCTTTGTTGTTGTAGTGGCTGCTAATGATGATGATGATGAACTATGCCTCAGACTTTTATAATAGGTTCACAGCTTTTTTTAACACCCACTAGTTGCGCAGTTCACATGGTGCGACACCTGATGAAATTCTGCACTCGTGCCATGTAATATTACATCTGTTAACGTCACTCCTCGCCCAACGTGACAACTGTATAGGGTATTTTCAGATGTAGCTTCGACCACTGCCATGAGCTCTGGGGTAGAATATTTGACTGACATGCAGAATACCTAGGTTCGATTCCAGCTCCAACTCAGATTTTTGTGATGTGATTTTATCAAGGTCATGCAAGCTTTTGTACTGCAACCTACATTTTTCAAAGCCAGCATCTGATGAGGCACTTAACGCTTTCCGGTTACTAAGTCAGAGGCTCCAACGTACAGAGAAGGCATGCATCACTTAGCTAGCTGGACAAAGTTCTGGACCTTCTCGGCACTGACCTGTAGCTGGGCTTGCTGCTCGAAGGGTGGCCTAAGCTGCTCACAGGTTTCCACTTCAACCAGCACTTCGTCCAAACACTGCGGGCAGTCATTGCATGGGTCATTTCATGCGGCGTGCTAACTCACAGTTCAGCATGCGAAAGTTGTATGGCATTAAATGCTAACTAAAAGTGGCAAACTCAAGTTTCAACTCACAGACATTCAAAATGCAATGCTACAAAACAAGAAGCACAATCGGATGTATAATTGTACAGAGGAAATTTGGAGGACATCTGCGATTTTCTGGGCTCCGAGCTCAATGTGACTACTATAAAGCAGGTGCTCTCAGTAGACACTTGCACCTTCCCAAGAACAAAAAGTTTGTTTTCTACAGCTGCTATCAGTGTCATCTCTGGAAACTACAGTATTTCATGTTGTTGCATTTGAAATTCCTACACAGGTGCCAACAGCTTGAGTATACATTGATTCTCAAACACCACACAAGTTACAAGCATGGATGTTGGAAGGGAAACGGTCCAAGCAGCTGGTTTTTTGCTCGTAATTCAGAAGAAGCAGGTTTTATCACCACTAGTGGCAAGCTTTCTTTTTCATCCACTTTCATTCCCAATTAATCTCATTAGCACATTTCCATAAAAAACAACAAATAATGCCCCCCTTATGCTCTATGGCTTCATTATTTGCTGATTTCATAAATATGAATGTTGTGCAGCAGCTAAGTTGGTAGTATGTCTGCATAGAGATACAGTGTGGCAAGAGCTGCCTGGAGCATCCATTCTTGGATTCAACCAAAGCACAGGCACTGCTACGATAAAAGTATTTCATGCTTGCCAGATGCTCAGACACCTGTCACATGTTAAGTTTAAACTGAGAATAATAGGCTGGCATACTGAAGAATAAAAAGACTCATAGGACTGAAGATGCATTCGACCTGTAGAGTACAGATAAACTGAGACCTCTGGACAAATTCTGAGCCCCTGACAAGCTAAAATTTGCAATGATCCACTGAAATAACAGTAATGAAGTGCCAGCCCCCCAATTTAGGAAAAATGGAATTCTGATTTGCATCATTTTCGAACAATCGCTTTCATCATGAGACTACAAATAAGAGTTTTTGAAAAATACTTTATTCATAGAGACTGACAAAGTGCTTCTCTTTATGGTCTCTTTAAATTTCATGGAACAAAGTCTTTGCATTGATGCGAATGTTGCTTCACAAAAACACTGTTAGATTCACAAGTGATTGTATAGAAAGAGCAAAAGAGAAAGACTCACCAAGTGTATGGGGACATATTTTAACTTTGTCCAATGTATCTGCAACAGATGAGCCAAAAGTACCAGAAATATGATGTTAGTATATTTCACTGAATTTACTACACTGCAATACTTATGCTCTGCACCAAAAGTAGTGCTTTCCCTTCCGATTAGAAATTACAACAACCATAAAACCTTTCAATGTGCGCCATCCAGAAACACAAGCGTGCTTAGGTTTCAATATCACAGATCCACATTCACCAATGTACCGCATTTACTTGATTGTAATGCGACCACGTTTGTAACTAGAGGGTCGACTTTTCTTTGTATCCAGAAAGAAAAGTAGAACAAAAACAAATAATTGGGTGCACCATCACACTTTTTAGACAATTTGAATTTTGGTGTTTGACTGTAATGCGAGGGCCTACTTCAGATAGCGAAAATATGAAAAAAAAAAAAAAAAAAAAAAAAAAAAAAAAAAAAAAAAAAAAAAACTGGCGTTACATTTGAGTAAAATACAACATGCACTGTATGCTGGGTCATTTGTTTTTGGGTTCTATATATATATATATATATTTTTTATGTTCGGGGGTAAAAATCTGGTGCTATTTTTCAAACTGATAGTCAGGGAGAAGTCCGCTTTTGTGGAAGCATTCCAAAATTCAGGTTTTCTCGCATGAAGCTTACAAATGTTTCAAGAAAGAAATTTATACCGATTAATATTACTTTAATGACAGTTAAGAGCTAAGCACACCTTGCGTGGCTGGTTGAGAGCCGTGTAGCGATCAGTGGCGTTCACTTGACCCAACAGGAGTTAAAACTCATTATTTCGAGGCAGGGTGCCTCAAACATCAGGTATGCAAAATCTTCCCTGCCATTTCTTATGTACAGCTGAACCGAGCGAAGCATTATGGTTTTGAACTGCAAGTTGCTTTCGGAAAAACTGTTTTTCACCCACAAGAAAAGACCTTCTAAGAAAAGCACGAACATGAAAAAAATATGCAAAAAGGGATACACTTTCCAAATTGAAAGAAATTAAAAAAGTAATTTTTAAAACATTTTGCCCTACCCTGTGCCCTTAAGACAAACTGACGTCAACAGCAGCAGCAACCCAGGGTCATGCGTTCGTGTGCGTTTTGTTTGCATTTGAGTGAAAAGAATCAATAAACTCTTCAGTTGCTCAATAAATTCTGAGCGCACAAACAGACGAGGACAAAAAACACGCATGACACACAGGCGCTAACTTTCAACACTTTATTGAAGCCAGGGGGGACAGAATATATAAGGGCACACGTGACCTTACATGACGCCGGCGCACCTGCTGTGTGTGTTGCTCATTTTTCGGTTCTCATTTTTTTTGAAGGGACACTAAAAAGAGAAAAACAATTTTTTGTGCACTAGTAGATTACTATTTCACAATACCGAAAACACCTTACCATGAGAGGACGCTCAGTAAGCAAGAAAATGATGCCGTGATGACAGATTTTGATTACATGCAGACGAGATGTAAATGAGATGAAATTCTGAGCCCCTGACAAGCTAAAATTTGCAATGATCCACTAAAATAACAGTAGTGAAGTGCCAGCTTCCAAGGTCCTACGTAGTTATCATTGGTAAAAAATGAGCTCCATTGTTCTCCGAGGGGTCCACAGACTTGACATACCAAGTTTCAGAAAAGTTCATTGAGCCAATGGTGCCAAAATACGAAAAATTCACTTTGAAATATGTGATGACACGTGCTGGAATTTCGGTGCAAAATTTCCAAATGAAACTTGGAACTTGATTTCCTCCTTTATTAATCAACCTATGATTGGTGCAACTAACGACATTAGAGTTCCTCGAGCCCAACTTATCAATCTAAGCCCGATTCATTGTTTCACTTTAGTGTCCCTTTAAGGCATTGCATTAGATTGAGACCTGTATTATTGTGCTCTGTGTTGACCTCGGTCAGGGCAAAAGAAGAAAACGCGGGTGCACCTTGAGAGTGAGATAGTTGCAAACAGCCCGCGTCAGGCAGAGCCATGTAGGGAGTTCGAGCAGCTCGGTGAGCACCTGCTCGTCGAGCTCCAGGTGACGCAGCTCGCAGTGACCTCGAAGAGTGCTCAGCTGGATTTTGTCCAGCGACAGGTTCTTGGTGAACCTGCAGGTGAGAACAACAAGGAAGGAGAGCATTCACTGACGAGCACCACTAAGCGGTCATTGCGCTCCAATAGACCTTTTTCATAATCCACAACTGCACTTTCCTGCACGACATATTCACCCAACAAATTGTGGCACCTGCTATGCTTCAAGTTTAAGAGGATCCTAAGTGGCACTAGCTGGCGGGGGCTTGGCTATTATGCGTGTTTCATATCAAGAGAGCCTGAGTCGACATTTTCCGCGGGTCATAGCGCAAAGCAAACTGGGCTTGAACACGCTGCAGAAGTGACTAGCTGTCATTATTTGGGGTTGACTATATCGCAGGAAAAGCTAGCTTTACAATTATGGAAGGGGTCTAGAACACATTCCACCATAACAATGAGAAGTCATGAAGCAGGAAATGTCACTGGACAGGAACTGAAGCATTAAATTCTGGAGTTTCATGTACCAAAACTACGACACGATTAAAAGGCATGCCAATGGGGGGGGGACCACGGATCAATTGTGACTACCTGAAGCTTTTCACATGCACCTGAATGTAAGTACACTAGTGTTTTTATGCCTTCCTGCCTAGTTCTGGCCATGGCTTCACAGACACATTCCACTACTCCTCAAGTGAACGCCTTATACAACAGGCTCCCAGTGCCACATTGTGCCCACCTAAAGGAATTTAAATTATGTGTTGTTGGGGCCTGTTGCAAGCATGTTAAAATTGAGGCAATTTAGTGTTTTACTCAAATTTTATGGTGACCAACGAAACGAAAAAACAGCGCGAAACACGGGACAGTGAAAGAGACGGACCAAGCGCTGAACTAACAACCAAGGTTTTATTCCACACATGGGGGGTATATATAGCACACGCTACATGAAAGGAGGGAGAGGAGAACAGTGACATGGAACTTTTGTTCATGAAATCTTTGTATGCATCTAGAAAAAATATAGTGAAGAGGCCATCATCAACTTGACAGATATGCAATTTCCCTGGTGAGGAGCGCTAACGAAGGGACACTCACGCACATGTCACCTTTCTTGTCAATGCAAAACGCCTCATAGATCTCACGTGCTCGTTGATCACTGTATCGTCGAAGTATCTTGCATTGATTAAACATTGCTTGACAGCCGCAAACGGAGCTGTGCGCAGCTAAGTGGCTGCCAACAGAACCCCGCATAAGGTTGCGGTGTTCCCTGAGACGGTCATTTATACAGCGGCCTGTTTGCCCTGTATAAATGGCCTGTTTATGGTGACATAAATGCACGGTTTTGAAAATATTTCAAAGGCAATTTTCGAAGCTGAACTGAATGCAGATACTAATACAGTGGCAATAAACTGAAATCCTGCATTTAAATAATTTGATAAATGCCTCTAGCTTTCAAAGTTATGTATGCTAAAATTAGAGAGATCTAGTCCTGAAGAACCAAATGTGTTGAGACACACCTTATAAGACATTTGATTTTAAGTACATAAGAGCATAGGTTAGCCAGTAAAATCTATCAATGATCAGCGAGTAACTATAAAGGTACTAAAGGCTTGAGCACAAAGAGCTGTGAAATGCGCAACAGACTATGACAAGTAAGCTTCAAGCAATGGGCAGCTTTCTGCAGAAATATTGAAACACACAGCCCATACTGAATACCATCTAGGCAGCCTGTATGATCGTCGACCACTAACAACATAACTTGTATTCTATTCAACAATTTTTTATGAATAACTGAAGCACAGATCTTACACAAGCGGAAATATTGGTGACCATAGAACTTAACTGGGCTAAAAAATTTTAGAAGTTTATAAGAAGAGCCCCAACATAATTAAACTTGCAAGGAGAAACTGTCAACATTATCTGAGACACAAATATTTCATTTTGCTGTTTGGCTTAGCACAAAACTGTTTCCGCCTTGTATTTTGGGTTGCTGGAATTTAAATATTTCCCAAATATTTCCCTGCTGAATGCATATTGACCTTTAGTGTTCACCCCACACATCTTACTTACCCTTGCTTACACGCAAAGCCCAGAGTATTTCATCTCGCATGCTAAAGCTGTGCACTAAACTAGTTACACTGAAAAAAAAAAGAACTACTGCATTAAAGATGAACCACCTGTGATGATTTCATAGCGAGAGGCCGGCTACAATTCCGCATAACCATTTTTGCCCACATGTAAATGAAAAGTCCCATGTACAAAACAGGCAGTCATAATGAAAAGTGCTTCTTGGAAATAGCAGTGGAAGTAGCTACAGTTAAACCACCTAATTTGATATTCTAATGCCTGTAGCAGTTGTGGTTCATGATGCGTCAAAGTTATTTAACTTTTTACCCATCCATGCTAACCCTGTAGCACCCGTCGCAATGCATTCACTGAACAGGCCAATGCAGCCATTCTGAACAGCAGCACACGTGAAGCGAAAAATTAGAACCACACGCAGAATGAATCTGTTTTGTTTTTCTACTCTTTGTGTAACAGCTGTTAAGGTCATTGCATTCAGTTTTCCTCGTTATCTGCCGCAGACCAGGCCACTTCCTCAACCGGATGATATCACAGAAAAACAATCTACTGCCACAGAGCAAACTGAATCCTTGGCCTCAGCTGTGCCTGATTGTGCTGCGCTACTTCTAATTGCCAACACCAGCATCCCAGATAATATTCACAAAACATTAGCTCAGGGAGTCTCAACAGCTTACTTGTACTACGACAGGTGCCATGGTTCAGACACCCCACAGAACCATGGCAGTTAGGCCTGTCTCTATACTTAGCCTTGGAAGATTGCTATTGTATGCTGCCGTATTAAAAATAAATATGCTGCATTGTGAACACTTAGATTATATGTGCCCCTGTTTCTATTAGTAATGGTCATGACTGTGTCTAAAATTGAAAGCTATATATACCTTCAAACTGCATGCCTGATTGAGGTCTAGCAGGTTACTATAAATATTCATGTCATATATCAGTCAACATTAATGTATATTTAGATAGTAAAACTACCCTCTACTTCATGCAACAACTACATTGGCCACAATATGAAGATATCTTATGAAAGTATAATAGGTAATATTTACCATTACATGCTTTATTTCCTAGTTAAACATAAGAAATAAATAGACATTCCTTCAGAGCTCAGAATGACATACATACTTCTACAAAGACTCTCATCATCCAACTGACATTTGCAACAACTATTCTTTTCTTTTGTCAACAATACACTCAGCTTCTGGCTGGCATCGTAGAACACCTGCATTGTAAATTTCAGTGACAGTTCTCAGCTCGCAATACCTCTATTTACAAAAACATCCTTTTTTATCCCTCCTTTGTTCTGTATAATTTTATTATTTTTTTTCTGGGAACCTAGCCCTGCCATTGTCCTTCCAGCACAAGTAGCTTAGTGTATTCATGCAGACTTCACAATGCTAGTGTATTTTTTGAACATGCGTGCTTTTTCTTTTTTCACTGCACTGCAATGAATCGCATTTCTGAACCTACGTCGCCATGTGGCACATTTTCATGATGCCAGACATTAAATGAAAAATGTTCGCATGCACCAACTTCCATTGTCTTTTGGGAAAGTTGTGCAGATTCACTGTTTCGTAATGATGAATCAGTTACACTTGACTGGATGGCCAGTCAGCATTTTTGCATAGGAGTGCCCAAGATGTTGGGTGTTGCAGTTAACAAAACAAAGCGTCTCGTTCTGTAAGGCACAGTGGACAAGTGGTTCATGCTGCCATGGCAGTGCTCCCATCTGCAACAGAGCACTGAGCCTGTAAACATTGCCTCCCACAAAAATAAGGTAAAAATTCTACGTTAAGTTTATCTGCACTACCTGCATCATGCCCAAAAAGTTATACATGGGATCTTCAAGGACAGCCATCCCCAAGACATGCAAGAGGCAAAAAAAATAATAATAATAAAAATAAGAAGGAAAACAACCAAGACACTGAGGCACATCTGTCTACAGTAGTTACTGAACACTTTAGAAGTATATAAAGCAATGGAAAAAGCCAAGTCTAGTGTATATTAAAAATAGTACGACTACGAAGGTGCATAGGGATGGTAATAACATGCCTATTAAGAAAAAAACTATTTTTGCAACATTTCAGTTTCCCCTTTGTACAGCTAAATGAATCAGTCTTAATTTGTTTTCAAACCATCTTTGTCATTGTTTTAAAGAAGTGTGTTTTCCGATATGCCTCTCTCTCACTGTTTTTTTTGCGTTTCATCTGTAAAGTTAGTCTTTGTTCCTTTTAGCTCAAGCACACATCTTAACGGTCAATTGGCTAATATATAAACACTTCATTCTGCTTTTAGCAACTCAATCCGCTATAAAAAACTTGGTTTCATAGCATTTATTTCACCTTCGAGAACCATCATGGAGCTGCATGACATATTACAAAAGTTTAAACATTTTTGCGAGCTTTGTAAAGTTTACAGCATGTCGACTTCCTGCCAGACCACCTACCAACAACCGCACTTCAACAAGAAACTACAAATAGTGCGTCACGTCAATCCTTACGCTTAACTTCAATACAGCATAGACCGCTTATAACGTAAGTCGCCGGAGTCGCGAATATCCGCACTATAAGCGGTACCGCACTATAACCAAAACAACATTTTTGAAAGGCTGCGCATGTGCAAAACATGACCAATAGACAGCCGCGCGATTCCGACTATCGGGGCATGCGACTGGGACTTAAGTTTGCATCCGCTTAAGTTTGAAAATGTTGAACGGTTAGCGTCCGCGGACCTGCGGTGCCGACGTAACGAACGCGCAAAAAAAAAAAAAAAAAAAAAAAGCGCCGTAACGGAAAAACGCCAACTAACTTTTCGGATCTCCTCAGTTATGCGGAGTTCGCCGCGATACCACAATGCACAGAAACTACACGTCAAACGGCAATTGAAGTTTCCGCCGCACGCTTCCGATTTTCGGGCGCGTGCGCGATGTCGAAAACAGTGGCGACCACGAACCGCCACACGAGTGTTACACACACAGGCCCTCATTTTCGTCGAAGATGTAAGGCACCCCTTCTAAATGTAACAAGTGCGAAATGCTCCGTTGACTCGGCACCAAACCGCAACTTTGATAGTCCGCGGCCACCACCGACGAGGCAGCTAGCGTTCGTTAGGCCTAGCGCGTGCGTTGCAATGTGGCATGCCGTCGCGAGACGCTTGCCCAAGAAACGCGGAGATCGGGCGTAGAAGAGATCGTTTCACGCGTGCTCCCCTCGGTTTAGCTCGAGAGTGCGCAATTATTTTCCTGCATAGAATGAATCAACTAGCCCCTCAAGACGTCCGGATCAACGAAGTTTTGGTTCGCGGTCGGGAGAACATCCGCCGCAACTATCCTGAAAAAAGTCTTCTAAGCTTGGTCGCCGAAGGCGAAGCTCGATCGCGTCTCAAAGCATATCACTAGCGCGGTAATCGAATTCGCACGCGCGAAATCTGCGCTCTACGACGACTATTTTCCCGATAGAAAACCGAAGAGACAAACAGCGGTGGACGCGCGGGCGCCCGTTCGTTGCGGGGCGTGCATGACAGGCGGCCGAATCAAAAGCGGCAAAGGCTTCCCCGTCGCCTACGCAACCAGTTCCCCTCTTCACACCGCGCACCCGCGTAGGGCAGCTGCACCCCCGCCCCCCGTAATCACCCCCCCCTTCTTCCTCCCCCCCTCGCGCCTCGGTCATTCTTTCCGTGTCCCCTCCTCCGTAACGCTGTCGTCGCTCTCTCCCGGCCGGCGCACCTGCGCTGATAAGCGCGCTCGTCCCCCTCGCTTCTCCGAGGAGTTGCCGACAACCGCATTATAACCGGTCTTTCACCTCGGGGGGACTGCACAATAAGCGGTATGCGTATACATGGAGCCCTATGGGAGGGTAAACGGGAGTCAGAAAAAACCGCATTATAGCCGGTCCTGCACTGTAAGCGGTTACGTTATAAATGGTCTGCGCTGTATTTGTTGGTTTCATGTGGTTGTGTAAAAAAAAAAACACCACTCAATCGTTTCCCCCTTCGTTTATTCTCAACAGGCATTCCAGGGCATCAGACCTCTCAGTTTGTGAGGCATACTTGAACAGCATGCCTATCAAGCACCTCAAAACATAACAGCTAATTCACCCCTCATAAAAAATGGTCATTTCCTTGTTTTTGTCTGAAATCGCATGCAGGTTTCAGTAGCATCCTTCATGTTTTAGACAACTGCACATAAAGTGATCCACACCAGTCCAAGAAAAATCTCGGAATAGCTAAGCCAGCGATATAAGAAAAACAGATAATGAAGCCAAGGAATGCAGCAGGCACGTTCTTGTTAGTTTTTTTTTTAAATTTTTTTTTTAATTCAAGGTACAGTAATTATGAGATAAAGGAAACAAAAGTGTAAAGAAAAAGGAAAAACACTTTGCCACTCGTGAAAACCTAATTCGAAACCTCCGTGCCACACATGCTACGCACGGAGGTAGGTTGTGGATCCGTTTAAATACAGAGGTAAATTGTTTTTTATTTTTTTGTCCTATTTAATTTTCTGTTACTTCATAAATACTACACAGTGGGTCTGAACTACAGATAACGAACCCTACTATATCCTTATCCTTCCCCTACGTACTGGTTGTGTCTAACAAAAAAATGTGTGCCTCAATCAATTTCCGTGTCATTTTTAAGCTGCTTACATTACTGTTGAGCATAGCTTTGCATAGGAGTCTGCTTGTATTTCTCTTCTAGAACATGGTAGAAAAACACAATTAACAGACTGCCTTCTTGATTTCAAGAAATGAACTTGCCGTTCTTGTAACACTTTGTACCCAATAACTATGCTTGCCGGTGCATGTTGAAACCGACATCTCAGCTTATCAATTGCTAAAGTACACTACGGGTACATAAATTTTTTTTTTTTTTTACAGGATAACAAGTACCACTTGAAAGCTGTGTTAATGCTCTGCACTGCTGTGAGAAGTGTGCTGTTGATAAGAGGAGCAAACAACAAGTGTCCACAAAGGCTTCAAGATAGACTATTCCAAGTTCCTCGATCCTTTGAAGGCTTGCTCTTCTCACTAGCAAAGAACCTCCCGAACGTTTCTTACAAGCATTGACCACCGTAGCCATTCCACTTCAAGCTACAGAGTGTGCTAATAGATACGAAGCATCCATTTACTTCAATTCCTGTCTTCACTTTGGACCATATCTTCAGTATGTCACCCTGTCTGAAATTGTTTATCAACAAAACTTAATCCATTTCTCTCTTTCGTTTTGTATCTGTTACATACTGCCAGATTTTGTCCTGCCGTATGATGCCTTATTTCCTCAACCTGCTGTGCTTTGTTCAATCATTTTCTTGATATTTTGTTCATATGCCCCTCCCTTACGTAATGTGAAACTCCTGACAGGTTTGTAAATTAGTGCTCTAGTGACTGTATGCCTTTCAGAGTGAAAGTTTTTGCTTTGTTCTGCCACAGTCTGCCAGTAGACTGCATGAAAAATGTTTGATCACTCGTCTGCAAGCACTGAGATTGCACCATATGAAGCTGCTAGGCATATATGTATACAAGTGTCTATAGGACACAAATTTACTGTAATGCCTAGATGTAAACATTGCGAAGATACATTTTTTTATAAGGCCACACACAACATAAGAAAGTGATCAGACAGTGATTCATCCAATGCGTATAATATTCAAATAAATGACCCATATCTTTTTTTCCAATGTTTGCAAAACTATCATAGGCAAATGCTTTCTGAGGGGCCAGTGTTGGTGAAAATACCAGCCTGCTGCACATCTTCCAGAAAGCAGGTGGTAACCAATTCCCACAAATTTTTAGGATAAACAGCGTTAAAAATCTAGTTTTTATTTAATTCGTGCAATTCAGTGGAAAGAACCAAAACTGACTTAATCTTAATAAAATATATTGTCCACAATCTGTAACAAGACATCTGTACTAGTTATGAAACTGTACAATATTACTCAACTTTCCTGTTGTTTACTTTTGTAAATATCTGGAATCTCAGAGACAATGCCAAATATCATGGTAGAAACGAGAAAACCAGATAAGGTGAGGTGGTGCATGTAAACTCCGTCGGGCAATGGGCTGCAAGTGTATGGTTAAAATTCCTTCTGTAAACAAATGTCTAATCCAAGATATCTATGAAAAACAGCTCAAAGATAATACAGGATCAGAAAGCGTGGAAAGCATGATACAAAATGAGTGCATTTGTTGAAAGAAAACCATTTTTCTATGAAGCATTACTTCAGACGATGAAGCATCACTTCATCACTTCTATGAAGTCAATCTTGTAACGGTATCAATAAATTTGAAAAAAAACTAAAGACCGAAGAGAGCAATGAACAAAACAAAGCATATGCCCCAACACATACTCCATTGCAATGTATACACGTGGTAGACAACAACCCAAGCAAATGGCAAGGAAACGTGTTAGCAATATCTGTTGTGCCATTTTTCAATCGGTTACATAGTGCAGACACTGCCTTGCACAAGCAGAAAGCTTACAACTCGGTTCTCGTGACTGCCAACATATGTTTCATTGCTTTGAAGCAACGGCTAACTAGAAAGCACGTAAAACTGTCAAATTAGAATACGACAAAACTTAGCCTGGGGCTACTACTTTTGTTTTTTTTCTCCCAGACTGTCTCGGCAGCAGTGACCCAGTTTCCTTCAAAACCCATGAAGCGTGTCGTCTGTCAGAAGGAAAGCTGCAATACAACTGCGTGGACACATTATCGTGCAAGCTCGACGCACGCCCGGACAGTTGTGCGACGAAAGCGCGAGCTTGCGGTTTAAACAGCGCACTCGAAACGTAGTACCGCCCGTCTTCATCGATTATAACACGATTCAAATGAAATGAGACAATGCCGAAGCCATATGCACAGACACAACCTGCTCCGTTACATCTGACGCAGCTGGTCGCATATCGTGGGTGCCCGTGAGTGATCGAAAGCGAACAATAATAGCACACGTATAATGTACGGCCACGCCGAGTTATTCTCGGGTGCCCCAATGCGCGTAACTGAGAATGTCTGGTTCAAGCTTGAAATCGTTCGCACGACGTAAGACAGGTGGGCAAACGGGCTCCCGCAATCCCCGTACACTTCGAAGACGCTTCGATTGT